>CM038677.1:130610130-130745835 GCA_021605205.1 Aegilops longissima | reverse complement strand
ACTTGTTGTTACGGACTTTAATCGGACACAGAGAAACATAGGGGCTTATAGTTTGCCCCACAACCTTTTACCTCAAGGGTAATGTCAATAATAATAAATCATGCTCCCCTACATCCAATTAGATATATATATATATATATATATATATATATATATATATATATATATATATATATATATATATATATATATATATATATATATATATATATATATATATATATATATATATCATGTTCTTTCCAACATGCTGGGCTTGCCAAAGGATAAAATGAAAAAGGAAAGGTGAAGATCACCGTGACTCTTGCATAAGGTAGAGGATAATAATAAAAGATAAGCCCTTCGCAGAGGGAAGCAGAGGTTTCCATGCACTTTTATGGTTGGATGCACAAAATCTCAATGCGAAAGAACGTCACTTTATATTGCCCCTTGTGATATGAACCTTTATTATGCAGTCCGTCGCTTTTATTACTTCCATATCACAAGATCGTATAAAGCTTATTTCCCCACACCAATCAATCATACATATTTAGAGAAATTTTTATTGCTTTGCACCGATGACAACTTACTTGAAGGATCTTACTCAATCCATAGGTAGATATGGTGGACTCTCATGGCAAAACTGGTTTAAGGGTATTTGGAAGCACAAGTAGCATCTCTACTTGGTGCTGAGAATTTGGCTAGCATGAGGGTGAAAGGCAAGGTCAACATGTTAGAGGATCCATGACAACATACTTTATCTCAGATATAAGAAAACATAACTCATCACGTTGTCTTCCTTGTCCAACATCAACTCTTTAGCATGTTCTATTTTAATGAGTGCTCCCAATCATAAAAGATGTCAATGATAATATATCTATATGTGAAACCTCTCTTTCCTTATTACTTCCTATTAATTGCAACAATGACCGAAGCTATATTTGCCAACTCCCAACAACTTTTAATCATCATACTCTTTCTATGTGAAGTCATTACTCTCAATAAGATCAATATGAACTCTTTGTTTCTTTTTAATTCTTTTTCTTCTTTTTATTCTTTTATTCACCCAAGATCATGGCAAAATAATCAAGCCCTTGACTCAACACTAAACTTTATTATATATATAGCTCACAGACTCAATTACATAGGGAGATCATAAAGCAAAACTCAAAACTAGATCATGCCATAACTTTATTCTACTAGATCAAGATACTACTAATAGGATCGAACTAAGAAAAACTGTAAAGATAGGAGTTGTGATGGTGATACGATACCGGGGCACCTCCCCCAAGCTTGGTAGTTGCCAAGGGGAGTGCCCATACCCATGTGATTATGTCTCCTTTGTTGTTGGAGAAGAAGGTGGAGGTGTTGTTGATGATGTAGGCTTGTCGTCCATCTTCCATGGCATAGGCTCACCATCATAGAAGGATGATCGAGTCTCCGGAATCCTCAAATCTGCAGCCAAACTCATCCTTTTGAATCTATATTCATACTCACAGTTTTGATTTTGCAGATCATAGATTTTGGCTTGGAGGTGCTCGATCTTCTCATGTATCTTGAAGATGGCCTCCTCGGTGTTCTTGGTATCCGGCTCGTAGTTATTGGTGAACTCCGCGAGCATCGTGTGGGTAGCGTTGATTCCACGCTCCCAGTTCCCTTGGGTCCCTCAGCATCACGGATGTGCAGCAACCCATCGCGCATCTCAATGGTTTGAGGGTGTCTCAGCACCTCCGCGAGGTAAGGGTTGATCACCTTCTCGAAGAACTTGTCCTTGGAAGAACTTGGGGACGTCATGATGATCTAGACCTGTCAGAAAAAAAGCTCGAAACAAGAACATGAGAGATTAGCGTGATACGAGAGTCAAAACCTTCGGGAGATTATATAATGAATTTTTACCGACCAAAATACGTAACGTGTAAGAAAACGGAGTCTGGAGGGCACACGAGGTGCTCACGAGGTAGGGGGGCGCGCCTAGGGGGTAGGGCGCGCCCACCACCCTCGTGGGGCCCTCGTGTCCTTCCCGGACTGCTACTTATTTTTCTATTTTTCTAAATATTCCAAAACAGAGAAATATTGCCTTAAAAATTGTTTTGGAGTCGGTTTACTTATCGTACCACATACCTATTCCTTTTCGAGTGCAAACAGTGCCGAAAGTGTCCCTTATGTATTCCTCCAGGGTTACGGTTTCAATAATATTAGTTTCAACATTTATGGGATTACCTGAGATGTAATGTTTGATCCTTTGACCGTTTACCACCTTCGGATTTGTACCTTCGAATTTTTTGATTTTTATGGCACCGGAACGATAGACCTCCTCGATAACGTAGGGACCTTCCCATTTAGAGAGAAGTTTTCCTGCAAAAAATCCTTAAATGAGAGTTGTATAGCAATACATAATCACCTATGCTAAACTCACGCTTTTGTATCCTTTTGTCATGCCATCTTTTAACTTTTTCTTTAAATAACTTGGCATTTTCATAGGCTTGGGTTCTCCATTCATCAAGTGAGCTAATATCAAATAACCTCTTCTCGCCGGCAAGTTTGAAATCATAGTTGAGCTCTTTAATAGACCAATATGCCTTATGTTCTAGTTCGAGAGGTAAGTGACATGCTTTTCCATAAACCATTTTATACGGAGACATACCCATAGGATTCTTATATGCAGTTCTATATGCCCATAATGCATTATCAAGTTTCTTGGACCAATTATTTCTAGACCTATTGACAGTCTTTTGCAAAATTAATTTGAGCTCTCTATTGCTCAATTCTACTTGACCACTAGACTGTGGGTGATAAGGAGATGCAATTCTATGATTAACATCATATTTAGCAAGATTTTACGGAAAGCACCATGAATAAAGTGTGAATCACCATCAGTCATTAAATATCTAGGGACTCCAAACCTCGGAAAAATAACTTCCTTAAGCATTTTAATAGAAGTGTTATGATCAGCACTACTAGTTGGAATAGCTTCTACCCACTTAGTAACGTAATCAACAGCAACTAAAATATGTGTATATCCATTAGAGGCAGGAAAAGGTCCCATATAATCAAAGCCCCAAACATCAAATGGTTCAATAACAAGTGAATAATTCATAGGCATTTCTTGACATCTACTAATATTACCAATTCTTTGACATTCATCGCAAGACAAAAAAAACTTACAGGCATCCTTGAAGAGAGTAGGCCAATAAAAACCGGATTGCAATACCTTATGTGCAGTTCTATCTCCAGCGTTGTGTCCTCCATAAGCTTCGGAGTGACACTTGCGTAGGATCTGTTCCTGTTCATACTCAGGTACACAATGTCTAATAACACCATCTACTCCTTCTTTATAAAGATGTGGGTCATCCCGAAAGTAATGTCGCAAATCATATATTTTTTTTCTTTTGTTGGTATGTGAAGCTAGGTGGTATAAATTTAGCAACAATATAATTAGCATAATCAGCATACCATGGAGTGCTACGTGAAGTGCTTATGACATTTAATTGTTCATCAGGAAAGCTATCATCAATAGGTAGTGGGTCATCAAGAACATTCTCTAACCTAGATAAGTTATCTGCAACGGGGTTCTCAACTCCTTTTCTATCAACAATATGCAAATCAAATTCTTGCAGAATAAGTCTAGGTTTAGCATCTTTCTTTTCCATAAGATATTTAATAGCAGCATGATCAGTGTGAATAGTTACTTTAGAATCAACAATATAGGGTCTGAATTTATCACAAGCAAATACAACTTCTAAAAGTTCCTTTTCAGTAGTAGCATAATTTCTTCGAGCATTGTCTAGAGTCTTACTAGCATAATGGATAACATTTAATTTCTTATCAACTCTTTGCCCTAGAACAACACCTACAGCATAATCACTAGCATCACACATAATTTCAAAGGGTAAATTCCAATCAGGTGCCTGAACAACAGGTGCAGAGACTAATGCTTTCTTAAGTATTTCAAATGCTTCTACACAATCATCATCAAAGACAAATGGTACATATTTTTGTAATAAATTAGTCAGAGGCCGAGAAATTTTTGAGAAGTCCTTAATGAACCTCCTATAAAACCCGGCGTGACAAAGGAAACTTCTTATACCTTTGATGTCCTTGGAACATGGCATCTTTTCAAAAGCATCAACCTTGGCTTTATCAACTTCAATACCTCTTTCAGAAACTTTGTGCCCCAAGACAATACCTTCATTAACCATAAAGTGGCACTTTTCCCAATTCAAGACAAGATTAGTTTCTTCACATCTCTGCAAAACTCGATCAAGATTGCTCAAGCAATCATCAAAAGAGGAACCATAGACGGAAAAATCGTCCATCAAAACCTCACAAAATTTTTCACAAAAATCAGAGAATACAGCCATCATGCATCTTTGAAAGGTAGCAGGTGCATTACATGAACCAAAAGGCATACGTCTATAAGCAGAAGTACCAAAAGGGCCAGTAAAAGTAGTCTTTGATTGATCTTTAGCCGACACAGGTATTTGAGAGAAACCAGAATAACCATCTAGAAAGCAATAATGTGTATGTTTGCATAATCTTTCTAGCATTTGATCAATAAAAGGTAAGGGGTAATGATCTTTCTTAGTAGCTTTATTTAATTTGCGGAAATCAATTACCATCCTATAACCTGTGATAATTCTTTGCGGGATCAATTCATCTTTATCATTAGGGACAACAGTAATACCTCCCTTCTTAGGGACACAATGGACAGGGCTTACCCACTGACTATCAGCAACGGGAGAAATTATACCTGCCTCCGGAAGCTTGAGTATTTCTTTTCTTACCACTTCTTTCATTTTAGGATTCAAACATCGTTGAGGATCACGAACTGGTTTGGCATCCGCTTCCAAATTTATTTTATGTTGACATAGAGTGGGACTAATTCCCTTAAGATCATCAAGAGTATATCCAATAGCGGCGTGGTGCTTCTTCAGAGTTTTCAATAATCTTTCTTCTTCATGCTCTGAAAGGTTAGCACTAATAATAACAGGATATATTTTCTTTTCATCAAGATAAGCATATTTAAGATTATCAGGCAACGGTTTAAGCTCAAACACGGGATCACCCATGGGTGGAGGGGGATCCCTAGTATTTCAACAGGCAAATTGTGTTGCAGAATAGGTTCCTGTTTAAAGAATACTTCATCTATTTCCCTTCTTTCATTCATGAACATATCATTTTCATGGTCTAGCAAATAGTGTTCTAAAGGATCACTAGGAGGTACGACAATAGAAGCAAGACCAATAATTTCATCCTTACTAGGCAATTCTTCCTCACGATGTTGTTTACTAAATTTAGAGAAATTAAACTCATGAACCATATCATCCAAGCCAATAGTAACAACATTCTTTTTGCAGTCTATCTTAGCATTAACAGCGTTCAAGAAGGGTCTACCAAATATAATGGGACAAAAAGCTATCTTGTGGAGAACTAAGAACAACAAAATCAGCAGGATATTTATTTTTCCCACACAAGACTTCAACATCTCTAACAATTCCCATTGCAGATATAGTATCTCTATTGGCAAGTTTAATTGTAACATCAATATTTTCTAACTCAACAGGTGCAATTTCATGCTTAATTTCTTTATATAAATCATAAGGTATAACACTAGCACTAGCACCCGTATCACATAAGCCATGATAACGATGATCTCCTATTTTAACAGAAATAACAGGCACACCTACCATAGGTCTATGTTTATCTTTAACGCTAGGTTTAGCAATTCTAGCAGATTCACCACAGAATTGAATAACATGCCCATCAATATTATCAGACAAGAGATCTTTAACAATAGCAATATTAGGTTCTACTTTAACTTGCTCAGGAGGTGTATAAGTTCTAATATTGCTTTTACGAACAACAGTTAAAGTTTTAGCATGATCCTTTATTCTAACAGGGAAAGGTGGTCTCTCAACATAAGAAGCAGGAACAATAGGATCATTATAAGTGACAGTCTTTTCTTCAACTTTAATAGGTGCAGCTACTTTTACTTCTATGGGAGGATGATATTTAAACCACTTCTCCTTGGGGAGATCAACATAAGTAGCAAAAGATTCACAGAAAGAGGCTACTATCTCAGAGTCAAGTCCATATTTAGTGCTAAACTTATGGAAAATATCGGTATCCATAAAAGATTTAACACAATCAAACTTAGGTGTCATACCTGACTCCTTACCTTCATCGAGGTCCCAATCTTCAGAGTTGCGTTTAATTCTATCCAATAAATTCCAGTTAAATTCAATAGTCTTCATCATAAAAGAGCCAGCACAAGAAGTATCGAGCATGGTGCGATTGTTTTCAGAAAGCCGAGCATAAAAATTCTGAAGAATTGTAATTCTTGAGAGCTCATGATTGGGGCATGAATATAAAATTGATTTAAGACTCCCCCAAGCTTGAGCGATGCTTTCTCCTTCGCGAGGCCAAAAATTATATATATAATTGCGATCACGATGAACAAGATGCATAGGGTAATACTTTTGATGAATTCCAATTTCAATCTTTTATAGTTCCATGATCTCATATCATCACAGAGCCTATACCATGTCAATGTGTCTTCCTACAAAGATAAAGGGAAGACCTTCTTCTTAACAACATCATCGGGTATACCTGCAAGCTTAAATAGTCCACAAACTTCATCCACATAGAGTAGATGTTCATCAGGATGCTTTGTTCCATCTCCTGTAAAAGTATTAGCTAGCAGTTTTTCCATCATACCCGAAGGAATTTCAAAAGGAGTTTCATTTTCAATAGGTTCAGTAGGTTGAGGAGCAACTCTTTTCTCTCTTGGACGGGTGAAGATACCCGAACAAGCCCCTCAGAGAATTACTTTCCATAGTAACAAGTGACAGTAAATTTCAGCACACTATATAAATTTTTTCTTACCAAATTCCACCTACCAAAGGCACTACACTCCCCGGCAACGGCGCCAGAAAAGAGTCTTGATGACCCACAAGTATAGGGGATCTATCGTAGTCCTTTTGATAAGTAAGAATGTCGAACCCAATGAGGAGCAGAAGGAAATGATAAGCGGTTTTCAGCAAGGTATTCTCTGCAAGTACTGAAATAAGTGGTAACAGATAGTTTTGTGATAAGATAAATTGTAACAAGCAACAAGTAACAAAAGTAAATAAAGTGCAGCAAGGTGGCCCAATCCTTTTTGTAGCAAAGGACAAGCCGGAACAAACTCTTATAATAGGAAAAGCGCTCCCGAGGACACATGGGAATATCGTCAAGCTAGTTTTCATCACGTTCCTATGATTCGCGTTCGGTACTTTGATAATTTGATATGTGGGTGGACCGGTGCTTGGGTGCTGTTCTTACTTGAACAAGCATCCCACTTATGATTAACCTCTATTGCAAGCATCCAAAACTACAACAAAAGTATTAAGGTAAACCTAACCATAGCATGAAACATATGGATCCAAATCAGCCCCTTACGAAGCAACGCATAAACTAGGGTTTAAGCTTCTGTCACTCTAGCAACCCATCATCTACTTATTACTTCCCAATGCCTTCCTCTAGGCCCAAATAATGGTGAAGTGTTATGTAGTCGACGTTCACATAACATCACTAGAGGCTAGACAACATACATCTCATCAAAATATCGAACGAATACCAAATTCACATGACTACTAATAGCAAGACTTCTCCCTTGTCCCCAGGAACAAACGTAACTACTCACAAAGCATATTCATGTTCATAATCAGAGGGGTAATAATATGCATAAAGGATCTGAACATATGATCTTCCACCAAATAAACCAACTAGCATCAACTACAAGGAGTAATCAACACTACTAGCAACCTACTAGCACCTATCCCGGACTTGGAGACAAGAATTGGATACAAGAGATGAACTAGGGTTTGGAGATGAGATGGTGCTGGTGAAGATGTTGATGGAGATTGCCCTCTCCCGATGAGAGGAACGTTGGTGATGATGATGACGATGATTTCCTCCTCTCGCAGTGAAGTGTCCCCGGCAGAACAGCTCTGCCGGAGCCCTAGATTGGTTCCGCCAAGGTTTCGCCTCGTGGCGGCGGAGTTTCGTCCCGAAAGGTTGCTTCCTATTTTTTCTCATCGAAATACTTCATATAGGAGAAGATGTGCATCGGAGAGCCACCAGGGGGCCCACGAGGTAGGGGGTGCGCCCCATGGGGTGGGGCGCCCCCCACCCTCGTGAGCAGGGTGTGGGCCCCCTGGCCTTCATCTTTGGCGATGATTTTTCTTTATTTATTTTAAGATATTCCGTGGAGTTTCAGGACTTTTGGAGTTGCGCAGAATAGGTCTCCAATATTTGCTCCTTTTCCAGCCCAGAATTCCAGCTGCCGGCATTCTCCCTCTTCATGTAAACCTTGTAAAATAAAAGAGAATAGCCATAAGTTTTGTGATATAACGTGAAATAACAGCCCATAATGCGATAAATATTGATATAAAAACATGATGCAAAATAGACGTATTAGCGATTGTTTAGATTAGGTTTACAGTAGGTTTTAGTATGGTTGAGCGAAATATGTAATGAATTTCATCCAGTTTATAGGAAAAGTTCTCAAAATGTAATGAATTTCATCCGGTCAATTTGAAATTTGCTTTGTTTGCACGAATTTCGTCCGGTTAGTTCATATAGTTGTCGAAAGGTATGCGGGCAGCATCAGATGGCATCCATCAGTGTCCTCGGACAGATGCCGGTGTAAATTTGTGGGCCAGCGCTGGAGATGCCCTAACTATCATGCTATAATCACTAACAATCCTCCATTATTTGGCAGGGAACAGTTATCCCTCGATCAAAATCAGATCCATGGTGTTTCGCACTCCTCCCGCGTAAGAGTGTAAACTCTTGCTTACATAAAAATGGAGCAAGTGGACGGCACTGTAGCACGTCATATCACTCGAACTAGCCCGCCTAACGAGCGGGAAAGCACCGCCCTCGTCATTTTGTTTTGGATTTCTATCGATCGATCACGCGAAAATGTAACGCTTCGCAAGTTCTAAAGGAAAAGGCGGCACACTTATGACTCATACGCGTCGCAACCCCGACAGTCCAGCTCGCACGCCGCTCACCAGAGGGGACACGCGTTGTCTTGCAATTTCAGTGACATGTGGGACCGTAATTGAATAAACCGTCGATAGCCGAAATCTTATCGCTCGGCAAGCGTCGGTGAGAAGAGAGAAATGGGGAGGAGAAGAGATCGCCCGCCCGCCCAAGACGGACTCAAGAAATATCTGATGATAATGTGAGGTGGGCCATCTGGAGTCGGACCGCTTCCGAGCCCGCTCTCACCGCCTGCCCCTCAAGGCCGCCACTGCCCGCTGCATGCATAGCAAGTAGTCCCCGCTTATGTGGAGGAGAGAGAGGCATTGACAAAGTCAAGGAGTGTGATGGAGACAATAGCTTTCATCAAAATAAACAATGAATACTCGTTGCTCGTCCTCTATATCGTAAAGAATACTTTCATTCGCCGACATGTGGGACGTCGACCATCTGGTCCACCTTCCATGCACAAAATTATCCTGGTCTACCCGGTCGTATCGCAGGCCCAACCTTTCCCATTGTAAGTTGTTGGGATGAAGGAACCATCATAACCGTTGAATTCCGCTTCTTCAAGAAAACTTCTGTACCCGCAAATCTGCTACCACCGCGAAGACCGGGCGACAACGTACCACGTCATATCTTTGAAACCCACTAGGCCAAACTAGCCTGCCTAGGTCATCTATTTTGGAGCAGGAGAATGCGTCTTGCACCTTTGCTATGATTTTGTGTTGCACGTTCTCTGTACTTTTGCTACGATTTTCCTACCCTATAACCAAATGAGGCCTGAAGGTATGTCGACTATTGTCTGATCGATCGCTAAGCCTACAATTTTAGGAGCTAGGGCTATTGGTCGATCGACGAGGGATAAGTATAAGAGTACCACGAGCTCATCAGCCCCAACGTTTCTCTTCGTGAGTGTTTTGCAAGTACTATAGCTCACAAAGTAGCTAGCCTACTAACAGCAAGAATCATCAAACAAGCCCTGCTGATATGATAAATAGTTCAAAATTACATCTAAGCATGCCATATATTACATCAAAAGCAAGTGAGGATACATCTGTTTCCATAACTCGGAGAGGGTTCGCATGATTCATCACATGATTCACTATCAAACAAAAGGAGCAAGATCCGCCCACACAAGACAGTGCACTAGCCCTAAGATGGCTTTATAACACGCATCGTTCTGGTAATTAAACACATGGCAATGCAAACTACCCTGAAGGATTAGCGCGACCAACTATTTCTTGTCATCGATCTCTCGGGCAATGACCACAGCACGGACAGCGGTATGGGAATTGATTTCTGGGGCGATGTCCACAGGACTGACCGCGACATCGGAATCAATCTCTGGGGCGATGTCCACAGGATGGACAACGGCATCGGAATCGATCTCCGGGGCGATGCCAACAGGACGGGCCATGACATCGGAATCATCAAGGACAACCACCGGCACCTGCACAACCCTAACATATTAGCAAGCACATTGCAAATAATCAAAAAGCAAGCACATCACAAATAATCAAAAACCACAACTATGGTAATAAGCCATTATTTTTACCTTGTGCAGCTCACGGGGATCTCATCCTCTGGGGCCATCTCCTCGTCCTCGATGGGGGCCATCACCTTGCCGGGAATCTGCTTCTCACGGCGACTATCTCCTCAAACTCGGTCTTGAGACTCACATAGGTGGCAATCAGAGTTCCTGGGGTAGGCATGGTGGGGCCCTTGCTGTTCTTCCAACTTTCTTTGAGGAGTTCATCCGCCAACGTCCTCAACTCTTTGGCTAGTGCTTGTTTCTTGGAGTTCTTCATCTCCATGGGTTGGCCCGCCAACATGGTCAACTCATTGGTCGGTGCTCGCTTCCTGGAGATTGCTGTCTCCAGTGGGTTGTTGTAACATCCCAAATTTCCTATTTGGAATGTTTTACAATTATAGCTAAGCATCTATGCATCCTGTTTGAATTTGATTGCCATTTGGATTTTCAGAGTTTGAGTTTTCAAATTTGAATTCAAACTATGGCAAGTGGAAATCATTTCAAAAACTATGCCTGATAAATACTTGAGCAAAAGTATGAGAGGAGTAAACATGACACTCCAAAAATATCAGAGGAAAATAATGCCAAAAGTTTTGAATTCAAACATGAGTTTTATTTGAATTTGAAAAAATGAATTTTATAAAGTTTGGATTTTGCCTTTGGAAAATGTTCAAATGATAGGAATATTCCCTGATCATTTTGGTATATATATGTCCTATATAAAATATTTATATTTTATAAGTTATCTCTGTTTTGTTTTCATTAAAAAATAAATTCAAAAAAAAACCCCCCCAGCGCCAGCCAAACCATCGCCCAGCCAGCCGAGACCACCTTGACTGGCCCACCAGCGGCCCAGAGGCCAGCCCAGCCAGCCAATGAGCCAGCCAGCCACTCCGCGCCGAATCCCTTCGCCTTGGTGCCGCATCGTTCGCCGCCTCCCTCTCTCTCTGCAGCGGACCCCACCCGTCTTCAACCTCTCGCCCACGCCTCGCCTTGCGCCGCCGCCGATCGCGGATCCCGGCGAATCCGGGATCCGATCCTCCCGATCGCCTCCTGCCCAAGCCGAGGCGCCCCACCTATTTAAACCCCTCCCGCACCCCATCCCCCTCGCCCCTCATGGAACCTCTCCTATCCCCTCACGAGCTCATGGGAGACCCGAGCCACCGCCACCGCCATTTTCATCGTCGCCGTCGCCCTAGCCCTCCCCGAGCCTCGTCCACTCCACCAAACACCCACCCTCGTCGCCCCGCACCTGCCGGACGACTCCGCCGAACTCCCCGACGACCGGAGAGGCCAACGCACTCGCCACCGAGCCGCCGCCGCCGCCCAAACGCCGGTGAGTCGCCGGAGCTCCACCCCGCCGTCCGATCTCAAATCTACGGTGTAGATTAGAACGCCCCGAAGGGGTAAGTTCTTTTAGATAAAACCGGTTCGTTCTGGTTTAGTCCGGTTTAATTTTAAGTTAGAGTTTTATTTTTAGACCGGCCCGATTCAGTTTAACCCTAGGGCCCGTTTAGTTATATTACGCTCAGTGCGTAGGTTAGGCCCATTAGGCCATTTTTCATTTATTTTCGTTTTCTGTTTTAACAGAATAGTTCCAGATTTGAAAAATTCATATCTTTTATTCTGTTTAATATTTTTGAGTGATTCTTTTTTTGTTGGTTTCCAAATTTTCTATAGTTTCTGTAGAAAATATATTTAGCTATGTTAAAATTATTTATAATTGCTTTAATTTAGTTTTAGTCAGAATAGTAAATCTGTCATAAAGTGAGTTAGGAAAATTATTTTTATATGATTCTTTTTGTCCCAACTTTATTTTGACATTACCTAACCATAGGAATTAATTTGGGTATTTTAGGATTAATAAAAAAATAGTTTTAAGCAGAATCTTGTTATTCTTAATTAATTAACTAGCTACTGTTTTTCCTATTATTTTAATTAGTAAATAAATTTATTTTTCACATGTGATTGATTATTCTAGGATAGTTTCTGTCACTTTAAGGGATGAACTTTTATTTATAATAAATAAAAGTTCTATTTAATTTTTCTTAATAGAAATTGAATTAGGCCTAATAGGAGTTTCAAATAGATTTTAAGTTAATTCTTTTGCTCCTAATTGCTTAATGCATCCTTTTTCTGTTAAGTTAACAAAAACTCATGCTTAGGTTATGTTGAGAAAATTTTTGTTATATAAAACTATTTTTAGTTGTTGCTTGAAGTAGGAAAAATTTGAGTTGGTTTTTCTTTGAGTTTTCCCTTTGGGTTTTGATTTGTTTGTTTGGTGTGTTATGTTACTATGCTATTGTATTATGTGATCCTATGCTATATGCTTATTGTGATTATTGTTTGTCTCGGTAGAGTTTCCGGAGTGTGAAGCTTGCTACTACGAGTCTTTAGCTTACGAGGATCATCAGCAAGGCAAGTCTTGATCATGTTATTTTCAATACCTATGATTTTTGTGCATTAGAAGTTATACCACCCCACCATGCATGCAGTAGTTGAAATTTTGAAGTTACAATCTTGAGTAGTATCATGTGGTAGGTTGAACCAATCCCCTTGTTACCATGACCCCGGGACGAAGTAGTTTATTTTGCTATGCTCGTAGACGGGTTTTTGGTTGAGTGAATTCATAAGTAAGATGTGAGATTTAATGATGATGACAACCCCATGAACTACAAGAATAAAGATGGACTTCGGAATTCACTCTTTGGGTGGAGGGCGGTTGTGGGCACCTGGAGAACCCAGTGGTTGGCCGTGATGCATGGAGAAGTGCCATGACATCTTGCGGAAAGCTTCACCCAGCCACGAAGAGACGGATGGATGCCCCATTGATCGGAAGCTTACATGTGCAGCCGCAAGCCATTATGGGCTCTGGCTGGGTCAACCCTAGTTGTGACGCTGGCTGGACGGTACTACGAGATGTAGAAGAACGGTAGGATTGGATAGGTACGGCAGTAGCGGAAGAACTCTTTGGAAGACCCTGTTTCATTCGTCCGTCTTCAAACACCATGAAGTGCGAAGACTTAAAGGAGGAATGATTCTTGCGGGTAAAGTCATAAACCTCTGCAGAGTTAAAGATCTAATCGATTAGCCGTGTCCCGATTACGGACAATTTGAGCCTCTGGAACTTGGAAGTATTCGAAATCTCAACACTAAAACTAATGAATTAATTTGAGGGTTATGACTTAATAATTTGGGAATGAGATATTGGTTGGCGGAACCATCTCAATAACTACCAACAATTATGTAGTTTTTGCAAGCAAGTCCTTTGTAGTAGGAGAAAATTGGCTTTTGCAAAATGATGAAACTTAGAGCCCCACAGCCAAAATGCATATAGTGTTAGCAACTTTATTATTGTTATTCTCATTATGACTTGCCGACTTATTCAAAAGCTGACCTACGGCTGCAACGTCTTATGTTGCGTAGAGGTTTATTCGATCGGGAGTGAGGCTACGCCCACGCTTGGCGATTGCCCTTTGGAGTCGGATGGACTCGCTATTTAAATCACGCTTCGCAGCATTAGTAGATTATTTCTCATGAGTTGGCCTTGAGCCGAATTTATTCTCTTGTAATAAAGACTCTATATGAGAATCGTGTAATAAATTCAGGTGTGATTGAACTTTGATTATTTCATCGATGTACTGTGAGTACCAGCATGATCTTGGGATGGTGCAGACACAGAGATTTGACCGATTTTGGGTCAGGTCGCTACAGAGATGGTATCAGAGCCCATAATGACCGTAGGATCGTAACCCCTAGGATCGGAAAGCCATAGGAAGAGACTATTTACCTTATATCCTTATCATTCCGTAATTCTCCCCTGTTCAATTCTGACTCCTCTCCGGTTTTTCAACATTCTAGATGGCCGTCGAGTTCACCCCAGTTTTGCTACCGGAGTTTTGCCAGCTCGATGAGACGATGCCCTTGGCGGAAGCTGGTCCAGATGGTGAAGAAGCTAAAGATTGCTCGCCCTCGATCACGGAAGCCAACCAATGCACTTCCGAGCGGACACCCGCTTCTGAGATTGAAGTGCATATTCGAGGAGAACCCGGAGGGCATCTGAGCCTATTGACTTGAGTTCACCGACTTCAAGCTGGATCATCGGAAGGGACATGGCGATCTATCGCGCACTTGGACATCTCCGAGAGGAGTATAGGGCCGAGCTCGATCCATCAGACCTCGCCGTGGTTTCTCGCAGAGCACGGAATGGAGATATCATCCGTACCGTAGAGGACGACTCCACTCTCTCTTATATCCAGGACTTGGAGTGTCTCCTAAGGAAACGGGAGATCCAGACTCGCCGTAACTCAAAGGTACACAGAAGGCTGTTGTTCCGCGAACTGGAACTGGAGGAGAAGGCACACGCGGACTTCCTTGGCCATGAGGAAGAAATCGCGGACTTCATGGAGACACTCGACGACCTGAAGATGAAGCTTGCAGCAATTGAGGAAAAGATGGACTTGGGAGAGGACCTTTTTCCGAGTGGAGATGATGGACCCCTCGTGAGCAATGATCAGGATTATGAAGGGAGTTCCACTGGAGGAAACCGCAAGAGGAGACACCACACCGGAGGACATCGCACCAGAGGACGCAAGGATTATTGATGAAGACTTTTTAGTCGACCACCATGTTATTTTACTTTTTCGTCGATCAGTTAGGCCGATATTTTCGATTAGTCGTAGCTTTTGTGTCGAGATTGAACCATGTTTGAGTGGAATGAATAAATGATTGGTGTGATTATGTTTGTGCATTCATATGGGTAGTGTTATTTCTCATTAGACCATTGTTCTATTCTAATTGTCTCATCCACTCCAAAACACAGATGCCTCCGAGGCGTGACCCGGTCTCAACTTCCGCGGAGCTCACCCAGCTGCTCCAGCAGAGAATGCCATTATGAGATGCTCATCCGAATCGAACAACAACAACAACAATCCACCGCCGCCACCACCACCCCCTGTTGACAACTTGACTCGATTCCTGAGGCTGAATCCGCCAGTGTTCTCTAGCAGCACTGAGCCGATTGTGGCCGACGATTGGCTCCGCAAGATCGGAAGAGAGTTAATCACTGTTGGGAGCACTAATGCAGAGAAGGTGCGCTTTGCCACACATCAACTTGATGGACCTGCAGCTCCTTGGTGGGAGAACTACACCACCACTTATCCCATCGGCACCATCACATGGGATCAGTTCCAGCAGGCCTTCCGCACCGCTCATGTTTCAGCTGGAGCCATGAGTGCGAAGAAGCGTGAGTTCCGCAACTTCGCCGGAAACCGTCTTGTGGCGCGATGCGTGGATGAATTCAGCAAGCTAGCTCGCTATGCCCCGATGATGTGGCCACAGATGCATAAGCGGGAGAAGTTTCTTGAGGACTCAATGATGAGCTGGGCATGCAGCTTATGGTGGCTACTTTCGCCAACTACCAGCAGCTGGTAGACAAGGCCATCGTACTTGAAGGCAAGCAACAGCAGATTGAAAGCATAGCGGAAGTACAGCCGGGGAAGCACAACTCGGGAGCTCGGCGAAGCCCCGATATGCCCCATACTCGGGAGGGCATACCCATCACAACCATGGAGGACATAACCATGGAGGCAATGGGCACAACGCAACCAGGACAACAGGTCTGGCAATGGCAATGGCAATGGAAATAGTAATGGGAACCAGCATCGTTCTGCCCCGGCTCCGAAGGATCTGAGTCACATCACCTGCTTCAAGTGCCAGAAGACAGGGCACTATGCCACCGACTGCCCGGAGGCCAAGCAGAGAAATGGAAACGGCAATGGAAGCTCAGCAAAGAAGCCCAACCCTTTCCCTCATGCTCAGGTGAACCACATTGACGTGGAGGACGTCTATGATCAGCCAGACACTGTGGTTGGTAAGTTTTTATTGAATTCACGTTCAGTTTTGGCACTCTTCGATTCTGGTGCAACACATTCATTCATATCAAGGGTAGTTGTGGAAAAGTATGGGTTGCCCACTAAAACCCTTAGAAACCCCTTGGCGTCGGTTCGCAGGAGGAGAAATGATGGCGAGCTTAGGCTGTCATGCAACCCTCAACATCGGGAATCATAAATTTCCCGAGACCGCATAGTGTTGGAAACCCGGACCTTGGATGTAATCCTAGGCATGGATTGGTTGACGAAGTTTGAAGGAAACATAGGCGTGCTCAAGAAGTCTATTCTGCTCACCACCACAGGCGAAGAGGATCAAGTATGTATCCGGGCGTAGCGGATGAAGAATCGGTGAATTCCCTCACGGAGTTGTTGGGAGGAAGTGCCGTGGTGCAGGATTTTCCCGATGTTTTTGGAGGAATTACCAGAATGCCACGGACGAGACATTGAATTTCTGATTGAGTTATTGCCGGCACAGCCCCAATATCCAAGAGACCCTATCGGATGCCACGAGCGAATTGAAAGAGATCAAGGATCAAATTAATGAGTTATTGGAGAAAGGATATACTCGCCAAGCTCATCACCTTGGGGAGCCCGGTCCTTTTGGTAGAGAAAAGGATGGAAGCTTGAGGATGGTTGTGGATTATCGTGCGTTGAGCAAGTGACCATCAAGAACAAGTACCCTCTGCCGATGATTAATGACTTATTTGATCAGCTAGTAGGAGCCAAGGTATTCTCTAAGATCGATCTTCGATCAGGGTATCATCAGTTGAAGATCCGTGAAAAGGATATACCCAAAACTGCATTCACTACCAGGTATGGTTGATATGAGTATACCGTCATGTCATTTGGATTGACTAATGCTCCTGCATACTTCATGAACTTGATGAACAAGGTGTTTATGGAATATCTGGACAAGTTTGTCGTGGTGTTCATCGATGATATATTGATTTTCTCTAAGAGCGAGGAAGAGCATAAGGAACATTTGCGTCTAGTTCGGAGAAACTTGAGAACATCGGTTGTATGCCAAATTCAGCAAATGTGAATTTTGGTGAAGGAAGTCAGATTCCTCGGACATGTTATTTCAAGAGAAGGAATAGCAGTTGACCCGCCAAGGTTGAATCGGTCACCGATTGGCGTCACCCACCTCGATCAAGGAGATTCGCAGTTTTCTCGGACTCGCGAGGATATTATCGGAGGTTTATTGAGAACTTTCGAAGATTGCCAAGCCCATGGTGAGCTGTTGAAGAAGGAAGCCAAGTATGTTTGGACCGAGGACTGTGAAGCCAGCTTTCAGGAATTGAAGAAATGTTTGGTCACAGCCCCAGTGCTGATTTTGCCGGACATACACAAGGAATACCAGGTTTATTGTGACGCTTCTCGTCAAGGACTCGGAGGAGTACTCATGCAGGAAGGAAAAGTGGTAGCTTATGCCTCCAGACAGCTACGACCTCACGAGATGAATTATGCCACACATGATTTGGAGTTAGCAGCCGTAGTGCATGCACTCAAGACCTGGAGACATTTCCTCATCGGAAACCGTTGTGATGTCTACACAGATCACAAGAGTTTGAAGTATATTTTCACGCAGAAAGAGTTGAACCTCAGGCAGCGGAGATGGCTAGAGTTGATAAAGGACTATGACATGAGAGTGCATTACCACCCAGGTAAGGCTAATGTTGTAGCAGATGCTTTGAGCCGTAAGAGTTATGTGAATACTCGACGGCAGGAGGATTACCCGGAGTTAGTCGATGACCTCGAGATCTCCGATGGAGATAGTTCGAGAGGATATATTGCAACTCTGGAAGTTCAGTCCACTTTGGCCGAAAGGATTCGTGAAGCCCAGAAGTCGGACAAGGAAATTGATGAAATAAAGCAGAAGATGAATGAAGGAAAAGCGAAAGGATTCCGTAAGGATGAACACGGAACTATATGGTTCGAGGATCGTATTTATGTGCCCAATGATCCCGAACTCAGGAAGCTAATTCTTCAGGAGGCTCATGATTCACCGTACTCGATTCACCCCGGTAACACCAAGATGTACCTGGATTTGAAGGAAAGTTTACGGTGGACGGTATGAAGAAGGATATTGCGAGTGCGTAGCGAGTATGCGATGTTTGTCAACGAGTAAAGGCAGAACATCAAAAGCCAGCAGGGTTACTTCAACCTTTGCGATTCCCGATTGGAAATGGGAAAAACTTGGAATGGATTTTATCACAGGATTACCGGGACCCGTTCAGGTTATGATTCTATCTGGGTAGTGGTTGATCGATTGACCAAGGTAGCTCACTTCATTCCGTGAAGACTACCTATACCGGTGCTAAGTTGGCCAAGATATACATGACCAGGATCGTATATGTCGCATGGAGTTCGAGGAGTATCGTGTCGGATAGAGGAACACAATTTACCTCAAAGTCTTGGAATCGGTTGCATGAAACTTTGGGTGCGAGGCTGGAGTTGAAGACAGCTTTTCATCCATGAGCAGATGGACAGTCCGAGAGAGTCAATCAGATTACGGAGGACATGTTGAGAGCTTGTGTGCTAGACTATGGGTCTAGCTGGGATGATAATTTGCCATACGCAGAGTTCTCATACAACAACAGATTATCAATCCGATCGAAGATGGCCCCTTCGAAGCTCTATACGGAAGGAGGTGCGAGAACACCATTCTTTGTGGGATGGTGTTGGAGATCGATCACTTTTGGTTCCGATCTTATCAGGATTCGAAGAAAGTCAAGCTGATTGAGACAGACTCAAGATAGCACGGTCGAGACGGAAGAGTTATGCCGACGAAGAAGCGCAAGGAAGTGACTTACGAGCGGGAGACCGAGCATATCTTCGTGTGTCTCCGCCGTGGAATCAAGAGGTTTGGTGTCAAGGAAAGTTAGCACTCCGATTCATTGGCCCTACAAAATCCTCGAGCGTCGTGGAGAAGTTGCTTACAAGTTGGAATTGCGGAAGGATTGTCCGGAGTTCATGATGTCTTCCATGTTTCTCGGTGAAGAAGTGTCATGCCGACATGGCGATATTCCGTTGAGAGACACGGTGCCCCTAGAGGCCATACAGCAGCGGTGATCGACTTATAAGGAGAAACCCGTCCGAATTCTCGAGACTGCGAGCAGGGTCACCCGCAGCAAGGTCATCAAGTTTTGCAAGGTGCAATGGAGTCACCACTCGAAGAAGAAGCCACACAGGGCGAGAAGAAGACCTTCTTGAGACCACCCGCACCTATTGCTAGCCAACCCGAATCTCGAGGCGAGATTCATCTTAAAATGGGTAGGTTTGTAACATCCCAAATTTCCTATTTGGAATGTTTTACAATTATAGCTAAGCATCTATGCATCTGTTTGAATTTGATTGCCATTTGGATTTTGAGTTTGAGTTTTCAAATTTGAATTCAAACTATGGCAAGTGGAAATCATTTCAAAAACTATGCGATAAATACTTGAGCAAAAGTATGAGAGGAGTAAACATGACACTCCAAAAATATCAGAGGAAAATAATGCCAAAAGTTTTGAATTCAAACTTGAGTTTTATTTGAATTTGAAAAAATGAATTTTATAAAGTTTGGATTTTGCCTTTGGAAAAATGTTCAAATGATAGGAATATTCCCTGATCATTTTGGTATATATATGTCCTATATAAAATATTTATATTTTATAAGTTATCTCTATTTTGTTTTTATTAAAAAATAAATTCAAAAAAAAAAACCCCCAGCGCCAGCCAGCCTTGAGACCACCACCTGCCCACCAGCGGCCCGGAGGCCAGCCAGTGAGCCAGCCGAGCCAACCGCCAATCCCGCGCCCAAATCCCGCCGCCTCGGTCGCCCGCTCGTTCGCCCCTCCCTCTCTCTGCAGCGGACCCCACCCCGTCTTCAACCCCTCGCCACGCCTCGCCCGCGCGCGCCTCGATCGCGGATCCCGACGAATCCGGGATCCGATCCTCCCGATCGCCTCCTGCCCAAGCCAGGCGCCCCACCTATTTAAACCCCCCCGCACCCCATTCCCCCCTCGCCCCTCATGGAACCTCTCCTCTCCCCTCACGAGCTCATGGGAGACCCGAGCCACCGCCGCCGCCATTTTCATCGTCGCCGTCGCCCTAGCCCTCCCCGAGCCTCGTCCACTCCACCAAACACCCACCCTCATCGCCCCGCACCCGCCGGACGACTCCGCCGACCTCCCCGACGACCGGAGAGGCCAACGCACTCGCCACCGAGCCGCCGCCGCCGCCCAAACGCCGGTGAGTCGCCGGAGCTCCACCCCGCCGTCTGATCTCAAATCTACGGTGTAGATTAGAACGCCCCGAAGGGGTAAGTTCTTTTAGATAAAACCGGTTCGTTCCGGTTTAGTCCGGTTTAATTTTAAGTTAGGGTTTTATTTTTAGACCGACCCGATTCAGTTTAACCCTAGGGCCCGTTTAGTTATATTACGCTCAGTGCGTAGGTTAGGCCCATTAGGCCATTTTTCATTTATTTTCGTTTTCTGTTTTAACAGAATAGTTCCAGATTTGAAAAATTCATATCTTTTATTCTGTTTAATATTTTTGAGTGATTCTTTTTTTGTTGGTTTGCAAATTTTCTATAGTTTCTGCAGAAAATATATTTAGCTATGTTAAAATTACTTATAATTGCTTTAATTTAGTTTTAGTCAGAATAGTAAATCTGTCATAAAGTGAGTTAGGAAAATTATTTTTATATGATTCTTTTGTCCCAACTTTATTTTGACATTACCTAACCATAGGAATTAATTTGGGTATTTTAGGATTAATAAAAAATAGTTTTAAACATAATCTTGTTATTCTTAATTAATTAACTAGCTACTGTTTTTCCTATTATTTTAATTAGTAAATAAATTTATTTTTCACATGTGATTGATTATTCTAGGATAGTTTCTGTCACTTTAAGGGATGAACTTTTATTTATGATAAATAAAAGTTTTATTTTATTTTCTTAATAGAAATTGAATTAGGCCTAATAGGAGTTTCATAATAGATTTTAAGTTAATTCTTTTGCTCCTAATTGCTTAATGCATCCTTTTTCTGTTAAGTTAACAAAAACTCATGCTTAGGTTATGTTGAGAAAATTTTTGTTATATAAAACTATTTTTAGTTGTTGCTTGAAGTAGGAAAAATTTGAGTTGGTTTTTCTTTGAGTTTTCCCTTTGGGTTTTGATTTGTTTGTTTGGTGTGTTATGTTACTATGCTATTGTATTATGTGATCCTATGCTATATGCTTATTGTGATTATTGTTTGTCTCGGTAGAGTTTCAGTCTGAAGCTTGCTACTCTGAGTCTTTAGCTTACGAGGATCATCAGCAAGGCAAGTCTTGATCATGTTATTTTCAATACCTATGATTTTTGTGCATTAGAAGTTATACCACCCCACCATGCATGCAGTAGTTGAAATTTTGAAGTTACAATCTTGAGTAGTATCATGTGGTAGGTTGAACCAATCCTTGTTACCATGACCCGGGACGAAGTAGTTTATTTTGCTATGCTCGTGAGAGCGGGTTTTGGTTGAGTGAATTCATAAGTAAGATGTGAGAGTCAATGATGATGACAAACCCATGAACTACAAGAATCAAGATGGACTTGAATTCACTCTTTGGGTGGAGGGCGGTTGTGGGCACCCTGGAGAACCCAGTGGTTGGCGGGATGCATGGAGAAGTGCCATGACATCTTGCGGAGCTTCACCCAGCCACGAAGAGGCGGATGGATGCCCCATTGACGGAAGCTTACATGCAGCCGCAAGGCATTATGGGCTCTGGCTGGGTCAACCCTAGTTGTGACGCTGGCTGGGCGGTACTACGAGATGTAGAAGAGCGGTAGGATTGGATGGGTACCGGCGGTAGCGAAGAACTCTTTGGAAGACCTGTTTCATTCGTCCGTCTTCAAACACCATGAAGTGCGAAGACTTAAAAGGAGGAATGATTCTTGCGGGTAAAGTCATAAAACTCTGCGAGTTAAAGATCTAATCGATTAGCCGTGTCCCGATTACGGACAATTTGAGCCTCTGGAACTTGGAAGTATTTGGAAATCTCAACACTAAAACTAATGATTTAATTTGAGGGGTTATGACTTAATAATTTGGGAATGAGATATTGGTTGGCGGAACCATCTCAATAACTACCAACAATTATGTAGTTTTTGCAAGCAAGTCCACTGTAGTAGGAGAAAATTGGCTTTTCGCAAAATGATGAAACTTAGAGCCCCACAGCCAAAATGCATATAGTGTTAGCAACTTTATTATTGTTATTCTCATTATGACTTGCCAGCTTATTCAAAAAGCTGACCTACACGGCTGCAACGTCTTATATTGCAGAGGTTTATTCCGATCAGGAGTGAGGCTACGCTCCACGCTTGGCGATTGCCCTTTGGAGTCGGATGGACTCGCTATTTAAATCTCACGCTTCCGCAGCATTAGTAGATTATTTCTCATGAGTTGGCCTTGAGCGAATTTATTCTCTTGTAATAAAGACTCTATATGAGAATCGTGTAATAAATTCAGGTGTGATTGAACTTTGATTATTTCATCGATGTCTTGTGAGTACCGGCATGATCTTGGGATGGTACAGAACACGAAGATTTGACCGATTTTGGGTCAGGTCGCTCCGGTTTGTCCCCCCAACTCTTTGCCTAGTGCTCCAGGATCCATCAATGAACTGACAAACAAAAAGCAATCGAAAGGAAACCACAATCACAATGAAAACGGGAAAAGAATAGGATGTGAGAATCAGTCGGTGCTTCGCAAAAAGAAGATTATTGGAATGAAAATATAGCAGCATAACTGATTCGCCCACCTTTCCTTCGTCGCTAGAGAAGAAAAATGGTAGAAGTGAGTAGCCTGGAGTGAGGTTTTCTTCAAGAAAGGGAAGAAAGGGCTTGAACAAGCATTCCAATGAAATGATGGTTGCTTCGTCCAGTCCAACTTGGAGGCCACCTTACCACTGCTGGTAAAGGTGTGGGTTTTGTGATATGATGGGTCATGACGGCCACACTGGGGTGACAGGTGAGTCTCGACTATATCACCTCGCTGTGATTTGGTGGATGGCACGCGGGCCCGAATGCTTTAAAATGTCCTGCATGTAGATAGAGCGGCTAGTCATATAGGAGTGCTCAATATTGTGCACCGCGACCAAGGCGAAGAGGAAAGCGAGAGAACTACGTAATTAATGCATGAGTTTAATTAGGATAGTTTTGTAAAAGTACGAGATCTGATACATTCCTCCAATCGAAAAATGCCTTGGTTCATGAGATTTGAGATTTGAGCCCTATAAACCGGAAGGGAGGGTCTGCACACGGTGTAGTCTAGTCACTTGTTGAAATCTCTAGAAAGGCAAATACTCCTTTCCGGTTTACAGGTCTATACTACTCCCTCCGTCTAGGTGTGTAAGTCATCTTACGAAAACCAAATAGTCCCAAAACACTTAGGCGCGGTGCATTAATTTCTACCTTGTTTCTTGTTTCTTGACATACGTATCAACCAATAAGAGATGAGAGGTGTGCATGCTTTTAATGACTTGCAATGGCTAGTTCGTTGCATGGAATGCTATTAATTAGCAAATAAACATTGGTGATCCCAGGAGGAAACGGTGCTAAGCGCGTGGACCTATGCAGAATGAGTATCAACCAATGGATAATGGAGTTTAATTGTTAAACAATAGCAATTTTGTCTCATGCAAGAGCCTGGCTAGTACTCAAGGAACCGCACCACACGGCGTTACAGAAGCGCCACATTCGGTTTGTGCTTGGCTCTTCGCCTCTTCGAGAAGACGAACAATGATGTTACTCCTACTTCTATAGTATCGAATCCACTGCTGCATGTCCGTCCACCTCATGCGGGAGAGATAGCGTGTAGCAAAAGCTTCTACTTACTGTTCTGCCTTGGCGTCTATGACAGGTGGGACCAACAAGTGGTTGGCCCACTGTCATGCAACAAAGGCAGTGCGATTAAAACACCGGAGCTCGTCCGCGAGGGAGAGGCGTCGTAGTAATCAAATTTCTCGGCCTTATGCGAGTTGACGCGACACATCAAAGCACTGCACTCGATAAAAGTCTTTTTACACATTTCAAATGGGCTACTTTGTATGTAGGAGTAGACATATTCTGCTTCGTATGTAGTCACTTGTTGCAATCTCTAAAAAGACTTATATTTGGAAACAGAGGGAGTACAATGCATGCGTGCATGCCGTGACTTTCCTTTTGATACTTGCATGTGTTGATTTGATGCACCTTGCCAAATTTTGACTATAAATTAAACTAACCAAATTTTCATGCATGTCACAAAAAATTACGGGGCTGTTTGGATTGTGACTATGTTTGTCTTATGTTGCCACATTATTTTTCCCACACTTGCCACACTTGCCTAACCTGAGTTGCTCAAATTGTTAGACACAGTTTGGCTTGCCTAAGGAATCTTGCCACAATTTTTGTGTCTATGACATGTGGGGTTCACTGCTAATAAAAAATTCTTGTCTTAGGTGTGGCTAATAAAAAGACTTATATTTAGGAATGGAGGAGTAGAAAATATAAATAATAATGCATGTTAGGGCAACCCACGTTTCCGCTAATTTTATCCGTGGGCTTGTTCACAATTTTTACGAGGGGGTGGTTGTTCATTTAATGGAGGGACTTGTAGTACCAGACTTGAGCGATACAAAGTGCGACCTGGCACACTGTAACACCACTTGGAACAAGTGGGTAGCTATCTCAAAAAACAATCAACAACTAAAAAAAACCGTGACCTGGCATGTAGTAGTGCAAATTTTAAACGATTGTTTTGATGGAGTGAAAAAGGAAAACTACCCCACTACTTATATATAGGCCGGAGCCTCCGCGCTTGCTTGCTAGGGCTGGTCTATTCACACACTCTCATCCTCTCCGGATCTAAACTAGATAGGGGTAGTAACTTGTCTTTCTCCTTCAAAAACACACGACTTTCTATCCTCACCGCTGGTTACAGATCCAAGCGTATCCCCTCCGCGGTGAAGGGAGGAGGGCAGCGTTTAGGCCGTCGTCGACAGCGAGGAGGAGACCCACCGCCGGCCGCACCATTATCTCGGCGGCGCCGGCGGGAGGTCCTCCGATCCTTAAATGCGTTGCCTATGGGCGGATCCGGCCTCCGCCGCCCACCTATCCACATCCGGCGACCTTGGTATATCTTCGTTCGAAACCGCCTTAGCTCTACTTCCCGATTCGCTCGTCATTGCATGTGCATCATTTTCTACCTCTCAGCCCCTCTCGATCGGATGGTCCAATGTCACATATTTTTTTCTTCTATTGTTAGAGGTAAAGCTACTTCATGGAGTCGAATCTTGTTCTTGGTTCAAACAAGAAATAAAGTGGGGGTGGGGGAATTTAGTATGTACATCGGACTTGGTACAAACAGGAAGGAAAGGGGTGAAAGTAGTACTGTTGGTCATCAATCGGTCTCTTGGTCGAAAAGGGAAATATAGGGGTAACGCTGTACACAGTGGTATGACCAGGACTAGATTTGCTATCCACACATAGGAGTAGGTGGCTAGAGTGAACAAAAATGGGACCAACCCAGATATGTTTCTTAGATGTTTGTTTCTCGGGGCAACAAACTATGAATCACCACTTTATGCCCCTGTTTACGTACATGGTGTTGGACTGCTGGTGCACCCACTGTCCCAGCTGTTCTTAATCTAATATCCCTGGTAAAAATGAAGCCATGCCACTGTTATAAGCCATGACAAGTTTAGCCAAATGTTTTTGCCTGTAATTGTTTGAGACTCATTTGTTTCCTCTGTGCCTTTTTGTGCAAACAGGATATCAATTCACACAGTTCTTTGTTGTGACCTTTTGGTGCCTTTGCACAAAACTCTTCTTAAAAGAAGTGACTTTTGTGCTATTTAACTGGAATGTCAGAATGGAACAGTTGGTTCATTTTGGTGGAACTGCACAAAGGGAGATCTGTGTTTCAATCCTCATCATCCATATTGGCGCCATAATCTTCCTATAGGTAAGAATGATATTTAATGCATGTGTTCATCTCTATTTTCCGACTGCCATGAGAAAATAATGTTGTTTTTACTAGTACACTTGTACTCCCTCACTGACAAAACCAATTCTAAATTAGAAGGCCAATCATGTACTTGGTTTCACCAACTGGTGAGGAGAAAGAGAAAGCAGAGCATGAAGAGGAAGAAGAAGAAGAATAAGCAGTGCCAAGGCGATCTTCTGAAGCGGAGGCCTCGGTCGAGGCCATTCAAGGGCTTCGACAGCGACTAACTTACATGTGAGGCGATCCTCTGAGGAGCCCTTCCACTTCTGCTGTCTCACTTAATTAATTAGGAGTACTTAAGTACCACTAATTTATTCTTGCCTAATTTTCTGTTGGAGTTAAACAAATCTTTAGTAGGACCCTATGCTGAATCATGTACGTGTGTATGTTTGTCTATGGAGGTGAATCATGTGGTGGAGCAGGGAGGGAATATTATTAGTGTCATGACATAATAGTGCTATTGTTTTGCATGTCAATTTATTGCCATTGGTTCAATGAGGCAATGTTTTGCGTATTATCCATCATGAATTTGATGCTACTGTTTGAGTAATATGCTAATGTCTTCCTATCCTTTCTCACTAAGCTAATGAAGGTTTCACCTTGTTCCTACTTGTGCAAACAGAGATCATGTTGTGCCAATCATACATTTTAGTGGAACTACACAAGACAATACAATGAACTATATCCCAGCCAATGCTTTAACTCTGCTAGAAGTTCTTGATAATCTTTCGATATAATCCCAACACTGGTAAACAAGAGTGATTTCAACCATACATTTTAAGTGCACAAAAATATATACTATTGTGTGATTCCAGTGAGTGCTTTATCATCTCTTATGGGACTACATGAATAAGCTTTTTTTCTCAGGTTGGTACGGGCCTAAGGCCTTCATCCATATTAGTTTGCTGTCATCTCTATTTGTATCGTGCTACTGTCATGAGAAACTCCTTTATCTTTGCACGTTAAAGTTTTGCAACCTATGATAAATGGGAATGCTTTGAGTGTTGAGTTGAGCTAATTGGCACAGATTAATAAACTAATACCTCTCTTTAAGCAAGACTACTATGTTGCTAACTTTACCCATTAAGATAATGAGGGTGCTTCTATTTGTTAGTGTATGTTTCATCAACTAGTCCCACTATTACAGTAACCTCACTCTCTCAATATATGTGCCAACAGGGATGCCCGATTTTGGTGGAACTGCACAAAAACTTTGGGTGCTTCATTGCCTCGACAGCTTCCATCCTTCCCTGTCACTCGCTAATCTCCGCTTGCTTTCTTCCTTTGCTGTCAGTCACTTGGCTTATCTCGGCTTCCAGTCAAAGGAAATAGTAATTGATATGCTATCTCACACAGGTTGGTACTGGTCTTTATCCTGATTATTGTGCCTGTCATATGTATTGGTAATTTGGTATTGTGCTACTGTTTGCCGATTTCATAAAGGAGTAATTTGGAGCCTGAACTCGCAGGCAAATCACTACATCGGGTGGTTTCAGTAGAACTGCACAAAATGATCAGATGGACAGGTACTTATGCTGCTGCTATGTACTCCAAAGTTCACTCAGACAACTAGATCAACTATGGAAGCAGAACTCACATCATTAGACACATCATGCATCGAAGCAGAATGGCTTTGAGAGCTTTTGATGGATATGCCGGTGGTTGATAAACCAGTGCCGACTATCCTTATGAACTGTGACAATCAAACAGTGATTGCCAAGGCTAAGAGTTCAAAGTACAACATGAAATCCACAAAGAACATAAGAAGAAGATTGAAATTTGTCAAAAAATCAAGAAACTCTGGAGTAATAGCGTTGGATTATATCCAGACGACTAAGAATCTGGCAGACCCTTTTACGAAAGGGCTATCACGGACGATGTTGACAAGAAGTGCCTATATTCATTCGAGTATCAACCGGCGTCAACCAATTGTCAAACTCAAGTATTAGGAGAGTGCGCCAAAATATTGCTTGGTGCATAGCCCGAAAAACGCAGTCCGATCTTTGGTCCCACTTGTGCCTTTTGGTTATCGGCACATATGGTAGCGAACTATATGGCATGGAGTCTAAAGATTCCAGACAAGTTGGTTGACGCGTATATTCATCTGGCACTTAATCAGTCTGCACGCCAAGGATGCTCCATTTCAGTTGAACTGCACAAAAAATTTGGGTGGTTCATTTTCTCAATCGCCTCCTTTCTCGTCTGCAATGTAGAATTTTGGCGAGATACATGACCAAGATGAGCCAGTAAACTAGTTGGATGAAAGTAGTGGCCAAGTTTCTCAAACCTCCCTTGGCACGAGGCCACTATTTGAGGATAAACCTACAAGCAAAGTTCAGATTGTCTATGCTGCCTCTGATGTACTCAAAAGTTTACTCGTACAAGAACTAATTTTAGCAAGAAGTGCCTCTGATTGAACACCATTTACCAGTCTGTACCCTAGGTAATTAAAGTTCGTCCATGGATCATATTGGTTGTGATCTCAATCATTTGGATGCATAGACATACTGAACATGTGTATATCTGAATCTTTTTGTGAATTATGTATGAATATTGTCGTGTGATCTATCAATCATTTGGATGCATAGATATGATGAGCTTGTGTATATATGAATCTTTTGAGTTGTTGATAGTGAATGTTGGCTATGAATATGAACGTGTCCTGTGAACCTGAGTTTGATATGAATGTTTACCTTTTCTGTTGTATTTGTGTGTGAACTTGTTAGTATGCCTACTGTCGGGTATAAAACGCATGTTTCTTATAGAAGTAATGCTGTGTCCAATTTATGTTTTCCCTTCTAACCACATTATATATATTTATATTATTACTATTATCGTATATTTTATAGAGACTTATATATACATTATAAAAACATCCCACGTGTTATTAACTTATAAAAGTAAATGTTTAACAGAAAATCCTGGTTGTTTTTGACTCACAGGCAAGGAAAATCCTGGTGATTGCGTACAAAAGCTTGCGAAGATTTTAGGATCAATTTAATAATAATGTGCTCATTTTTATTTTGAGCAATAACTCGCTAATTTCTTAATTATATATATATATATATATATATATATATATATATATATATATATATATATATATATATATATATATATATATATATATATATATATATATATGTGCCTCTCAGTTTATTCTTTGATATTAATTGCTCCTTCTAACATAACATTATATATATAACGAGCCCACCTAATACGTGTATTTCAAGGAAGTGCAAATGGGCTGGGATTTCTTAGAAAATATAAATGGGCCTGATTGACGCGAAATGATTTGTTCACCCAGCCCAGCAAATGGACTGTACATTCTAGAAAACATGGGTTAAATATATGCCACATTTTTGCAGGTGACATGTGGGCCAATAGGTGAAGCCTCACGAGGCGTTGTCAACTTGGTCAACAAATGATTGTGTCATCCACAGCCATTGGATTTATATCCAACGGCCGACATGCACCTTCAATCTCTCGTCTTCTTCCTCCAGCGTTGCCGGGACCACCTGGTCCGGCCTCCGGTGGCTAGTGGCTCTGTTTAGCACGCATCGCTGCGAAGCGCTACCCCACCGCCGGCCAGGCTATCCCTCCACTCCTCGACACCTCTTGTTATTCTCCACAGACTACAGCCCCACGCCGCAACAGAACCAGTTATAACCCTTCTCCTCCTCTCAATCTGTGACTCCACTACCGTGTTTTCCCATCTCTGAGTCGTTCCCGTCCGAGGCCTCGCCGTCGTCCAGCGCCTCGCTGTGTTCGGTGCGGCGTGGTCAACAAACGAGAGTCATCGGAAAAGGACTGTACGTGGAGAGCCTGGCGGCTGGGACCCACGAGGTCCATGGTCGCACGCAAGGAAAGTTCCTCCTTATTAAGCTAAAAAAATGTTTCCTCCACCTGACAGCTGGGACCCACCGGCTGTATCTTTGCACGGAAGGAAGTGCCTCCTTGTTTTGCGAAAAAAATTATTCATCCCGTTGACAGCTGGGACCCGTCAGATTTGGTGACTGACCTATGGGCCTGCTAGGCGGACGTGTACGCACGGCTTTGTCAACTTAATCAACAAATGATTCTAGTAGCTGGACCGTTGGATGTTAATCCAACAGCCGTGCTCCTTCTTCAACCTTTGTTCTTGCTCTGTCTCCCGTGCACATGGCTGTGCTTCGCCTTTTGAACGATGAAGTTTCCCACTCCTCTCCATCTGCGAATCCGCTGCCCCATCTTCCTCATCTCCGGGTCGTTCCAGTCTGGGTGCGCTCGGCCCGGTGTGGTCATCATGGTCAACAACCGAGAGTCATCGGAAGATGACTGTACGTGAGAGGTCGGCGGTGGGGGCGCACCACGCCCATGGGCGCATGCATGCAGCGGGCAGCGGCGAGGTCAACATGGTCAAGGAATGACTTCCATCGAATTATCTTTGTCGTGGAGAGTCTCGGTGGGTCCACGGCCGCAGCAAGTAAGTGCCTCCTTATTACGCGGAAAATAATGATTCCTCAAGCGACATCGAGGGACCCTTTGGGACGGCCACCGTATTTTGCAAAAAAAAAAACGTTTGCCCCTGACTGCTGGGACCCACCTGACGGGCCACCGTATTTCGCAAAAAAACGTCCCCCCCCCCGCTATCAGCTCGGACCCAGCGGAAGTGCCTCCTTATTGCGCACAAAAAAATGAATACCCCCTGCTAGCTGGGACCCACCTTGGTGGGAGGCTGACTTGTGGGCCTACTAAGTTGACGGGGACGAAGGGCTTTGTCAACTTAGTCAATATGAACGATTCTAGCTCCAGTGACCGTATGATGTCCATCCAACGGCCGTAGTGCTTCTTCAACCTCTGGTCTTCTTGCTCCAGCCGCCCAAACCAGCGCTGGTCGCGCCTCATGCTCCTGCCTCCTGTGGCCGGCTGTGCTGCCGCGGAGGCCTCACCGCCCCTACTATTCCTACCGCTGGCCAGGCCCTGCAGCGACGACAGCCTCACACCGCAGCCGAACCAGTGAACCCTCGTACTCCTCTCCGCGCGGGCTTCCACTGCCGCATATTCCCCGGCTCCGCGTCGTCCCCTTCCTAGGCCTCGCCGTCGTCCACCGCCATGGTGCTCTCTGCGCGGCGTGGTCAACGTGGTCAAGGAACGTCTTCCATCGGAAGAGTACTGTACGTGGAGAGGCTGACAGCTGGGTCCACGGCCACAGACTAGTTTTTTTGTTATTTGCTAAGTAAGTCGCTTTGTCAGGCCTGTTGGGCTGCAAATCTTTCAAGACGAGGAGAGCTTTCATTTATTTGGCGAGAAAATAGCCCATCGATAATGAGAAATGGGCTGTACATTTTAAAACACATCAAACGGCAATTAGTTTCAAAATATCTTTTTTTCATTTCGAGATTTTAAATTACATTAATTTTTATTCGTGGAGAATTTGTTGGATTTTATATTGATATACATTTATTTTTCAAATTAGTTTGAATGTGAGTCAAAATTTTGGGATTAAAAACAGTTCGGACCGCATCGAAATATGCAAAATTTCATATAATTTTTAACCGTGGCCACAGTATGGGCTGTAATGCTAACAAAAAGAATATGGGCTCCAAAAAAACCTTAAGAATTAGCAAATGGGCTGTAAATTATTAGAAATAATGGCAGATGTGCTGTATGCTATTTTCCACAGATTTGAGGCTTTCCTAAAAAAAGGTTGACGCACAAGCAGTGACTGTTGGATGGCCATCCAACGGTCGTTGTGCTTCTTCTATCTCTGCTCTTCCTGCTCCAGCCGCTCAAACAAGCGTCGGCGGGACTGCCTGCTCCCTCCTCCCCGTGGCCGGCTGTACTGCCACGCAGGCCTCACCGCCCCATCGTACTCCCATCGCTGGCCTAGCCATCCCTCTACCCACCCACACCTGCTGTAATTCTCCGGTGACGACAGACAAACCAGTAAACCCTCGTTCAGTCATACTCCCCTCCGCGTTGGAAACAACTGCTGAGTCTTCCCTGCCTCCGTGTCGTTCCCTTCCTAAGCCTCGCTGTCGTCCACCGCCTTGGTGCTCTCGGCGCGGCCTGGTCAACGTGGTCAACGACCGACATGCATCTGAAGTGGACTGTACGTGGAGAGGCCGACAGCTGGGTCCACGGCCGCACGCAAGGAAATGCCTCCTTATTACACGCAAAATAATGATTCTTCCACCTGACATCAGGGACCCACCGAAAGGGCCTCTGTATTTCACGAAAAAAACGTTACCACCGCTGACAGCTCGGACCCACCAGCTATATCTTTGCACGCAAGGAAGTGCCTCCTTATTACGCACAAAAAAATGAATACTCCACCTGTTAGCTGGGGCCCAGTATAGTGGCAGGCTGACTTGTGGGCCTACTAAGTTGACGGGGATGGAGGGCTTTGTCAACATAGTCAATATGCACGATTCTTGCTCCAGTGACCGTACGATGTCCATCCAACGGCCGTAGTGCTTCTTCAACCTCTAGTCTTCTTGCTCCAGCCGCCCAAACCAGCGCTGGTCGTGCCTCGTGCTCCTGCCTCCCATGGCCGGCTGCGATGCGGCGGAGGCCTCACCGCCCCTACTACTCCCACCGCTGGCCAGGCCATCCCTCTACTCACCCACACCTCCTGTTATTGTGCGGCGACGGCAGCCTCACACCGCAGCCGAACGAGTGAACCCTCATACTCCTCTACGCGTGGGCATCCACTGCCGCGTCTTCCCCGGCTCCGCGTCGTCCCCTTCCTAGGCCTCGCCGTCGTCCACCGCCTTGGTGCTCTCGGCGCGGCGTGGTCAAGGTGGTCAAGGAATGGCTTCCATCGGACGTGGACTGTACGTGGAGAGGCTGACAGCTGGGTCCACGGCCGCAGCAAGGAAGTGCCTCCTTATTACACGCAAAATAATTATTCCTCCACTTGACAGCAGGGACCCACCGAATGGGCCACCGTATTTCGCGAAAAAAATGATTCGCCCCCTGACTGCTGAGACCCACCAGCTACATCTTCGCATGCAAGGAAGTGCGTCCGGGCAAAAAACACGATTCGCCCCCCTGACTGCTGGGACCCACCAGTTACATCTTCGCACGCAAGGAAGTGCGTCCGGGCAAAAAAAAACGATTCGCCCCCGATTGCTGGGACCCACCAGCTATATCTTGACGCAAGGAAGTGGGCGGTCGGGACCCACCTGGTCGAAGCGTACGTAGCGTTGTCATTCTGGTCGCGAACATGTACGTACATACTGGTCGATGTAGAGGCGCGCACGTGTCATAGATGTAGAGGCGCGCACGTGTCGTAGTAGAGGCGCACACGTGTCGTAGTAGAGGCGCACACGTAGCATGTACAAGTACGTCGGCGGCGAGGGTGCAAGAAAGAAAATACGGCCACGTACGTACATACGGGCAGGATCTCGAACGCCTACTCGTGCATACATACATGGCTGGGTCGGAACGGAGAAACAATGTCGTCGTCGTGTTCATGGGGAGCCAACCGGCTGGGTCGGAACAGAATGCATGGTCGTGTTCATCAGGAGGGCTTGGACAGAACAAGCGATGGAAACGAGGCCTGGCGTACCGCACAACAGAGGAAACGACCTTGTGTTCGACCGCCACGTTGAAACAGGGTCTGTTGATGGGGAGGGTGTGGCGTACCGCAAAAGCGGAGAAGCGGACCTCCTACGGTCGAAGCGGGGTCTGTTGATCGGGAGGTGTGGCATACCGCAAAAGCGGAGAAGCGGACCTCCTACGGTCAAAGCGGGGTCTGTTGATCGGGAGGGTGTGGCGTACCACAAAAGCAGACGTAAAGCGGACTTGTGTTGGGCGCTTCTGGTTGAAACGGGGTCTGTTCGCCGGGAGGGTGTGGCGTCGCATAAGCAGGACTCCACGGATCTGTTCATCTCCACCGTCGACCTCCTCCGGCCTCCACGGGCTACCGTCGACCTCCTCCAGCCTCCACGGGCTCCTGTTCATCCAGCCTCCACCGCGCTACTCCACCGCTCTTGTTCAACCACCCCTCCACGGGCACCCCTCCACCGTCTCTGTTCATCCAGCCCTCCACACCACGGGTCTGTTCAACCACCCTCCACGGCCACCCCTCCATCGTCTCACTGTTCATCCAGCCCTCCACACCACGGGTCCTGTTCATCCGGAGGCAACGCCACCGCCCATCGTTCATCCAACCCCCTCCCCCATAGCGCCATTGTTCATCAATCGATCGGCTTGATTAGCAGCAGAGCGCGAATTGCTCCATCGGGTTCGATTAACAGCCATCGATCGATCGCTCGGTTTCGATGAACGCGTAGCCTGCGCAGCAATCGCCGGGTTGATTAGAGCCCAACGCCTCGCTTCGGGTTGATTAGATAACGCCGCACACACGCAGCGTGCACATGCACGAGAGAAGCAGCGCGTCGCTCGGCCCCGACCTCCCACCGTGAATCGCAACTCCCTGAAATTTTCCTCCCCTCGCTTCTACCACGGATTTTTCCGTCATGGACGGCCCAAAGAATGTCATGCAGCTGCGTCTCCGCCCGCCTGGACGAAAAGCCCATTTTCTGTCATGATTTTTTGTCATAGAAGTAGGAGCCCACCACATCTATGATGATACCGGGTGTTTTCACAGTTGTCGTCATAGAAGTGTCATATGTATGACAGGAAATTTTTTCGTTTGGCCCAAAATGTCACGGATGTGTCTTTTTTTTGTAGTGCGAGTTTCTCAATTCGGTCCCACCGAGATTGGTAAGTTGTGTGTAACAGTTATATTTTGTGTGGAGGCTATATATACCCCTTCACCCACTCTTCATTCATGGAGAGAGCCATCAGAACGAACCTACACTTCCGATACACATTTTCTGAGAGAGAATCACCTACCCTTGTGTTGAGGCCAAGATATTCCATTCCTACCATATGAATCTTGATCTCTAGCCTTCCCCAAGTTGCTTTCCACTCAAATCTTCTTTCCACCAAATCCAAAACCTGTGAGAGAGAGTTGAGTGTTGGGGAGACTATCATTTGAAGCACAAGAGCAAGGAGTTCATCATCAACACACCATTTGTTACTTCTTGGAGAGTGGTGTCTCCTAGATTGGCTAGGTGTCACTTGGGAGCCTCCGACAAGATTGTGGAGTTGAACCAAGGAGTTTGTAAGGGCAAGAAGATCGCCTACTCCGTGAAGATCTACCGCTAGTGAGGCAAGTCCTTCGTGGGCGACGGCCATGGTGGGATAGACAAGGTTGCTTCTTCGTGGACCCTTCATGGGTGGAGCCCTCCGTGGACTCGCGCAACCGTTACCCTTCGTGGGTTGAAGTCTCCATCAACGTGGATGTACGATAGCACCACCTATCGGAACCACGACAAAAACATCCGTGTCTCCAATTGCGTTTGAATTCTCCAAACCCTTCCCTTTACATTGTTGCAAGTTGCATGCTTTACTTTCCGCTGCTCATATACTCGTTGCATGCTTGCTTTTTATGTATTGTGATTGTTAAACTTGTGCCTAAATGATAACCCACAAGTATAGGGGATCACAACAGCTTTCGAGGGTAGAGTATTCAACCCAAATTTATTGATTCGACACAAGGGGAGCCAAAGAATATTCTCGAGTATTAGCAACTGAGTTGTCAGTTCAGCCACACCTGGATAACTTAATATCTGCAGCAAAGTATTTAGTAGCAAAGTAGTATGATAATAGTGGTAACGGTAACAAAAGAGTAATGAAAGCAAAAGTAATATTTTTGGTGTTTTGTAATGATTGTAACAGTAGCAACAGGAAAGTAAATAAGCGTAAACCAGTATATGGAAAGCTCGTAAGCATTGGATCGGTGATGGATAGTTATGTTGGATGCGGTTCATCATGTAACAATCATAACATAGGATGACACAGAACTAGCTCCAATTCATCGATGTAATGTAGGCATGTATTCCGAATATAGTCATACGTGCTTGAACTTGCATGACATCTTTTGTCCTACCCTCCCGTGGCAGTGGGGTCCTAATGGAAACTAAGGGATATTAAGGCCTCCTTTTAATAGAGAACCGGAACAAAGCATTAGCACTTAGTGAATACATGAACTCCTCAAACTATGGTCATCACCGAGAAGTATCCCGATTATTGTCACTTCAGGGTTGTCGGATCATAACACATAATAGGTGACTATAGACTTGCAAGATAGGATCAAGAACTCACATATATTCATGAAAACATAATAGGTTCAGATCTGAAATCATGGCACTCGGGCCCTAGTGACAAGCATTAAGCATAGAAAAGTCATAGCAACATCAATCTCAGAACATAGTGGATACTAGGGATCAAACCCTAACAAAACTAACTCGATTACATGATAGATCTCATCCAACCCATCACCGTCCAGCAAGCCTACGATGGAATTACTCATGCACGTCGGTGAGCATCATGAAATTGGTGATGGAGAATGGTTGATGATGACGACGGCGACGAATCCCCCTCTCTGGAGCCCCGAACGGACTCCAGATCAGCCCTCCCGAGAGGTTTTTGGGCTTGGCGGCGGCTCATATCGTAAAACGCGATGATTTCTTCTCTCTGATTTTTTTCTCTCCGAAAGCCAATATATAGAGTTGGAGTTGGCGTCGGAAGGTCTCCAGGGGGCCCACGAGGTAGGGGGGCGCGCCCAGGAGGGGGCGCGCCCCCCACCCTCGTGGATAGGGTGTGGGCCCCCTGGTCTTCATCTTTGGCAAGGATTTATTCTTATTTTTTCTAAGATGTTCCATGGAGTTTCAGGTCATTCCGAGAACTTTTGTTTTCTGCACATAAAACAACATCATGGCAATTCTGCTGAAAACAGCGTCAGTCCGGGTTAGTTCCATTCAAATCATACAAGTTAGAGTCCAAAACAAGGGCAAAAGTGTTTGGAAAAGTAGATACTACGGAGACGTATCAACTCCCCCAAGCTTAAACCCTTGCTTGTCCTCAAGCAATTCAGTTGACACACTGAAAGAGAAAAATAAAAACTTTTACAAACTCTGTTTGCTCTTGTTGCTGTAAATATGTCAAGCAAGCATTCAAGTTTTTCAGCAAAGATTATAACTAACCACGTTTGCAATAATTCTCAGGTCCCATGTTTACTCATATCAATGGCATAATCAACTAGCGAGCCATAATAATAAATCTCGGATGACAACACTTTCTCAAAACAACCATAATATGATATAACAAGATGGTATCTTGCTAGCCCTTTCTGAGACCGCAAAACATAAATGCAGAGCACCTTTAAAGATCAAGGACTGACTAGACATTGTAATTAATGGTAAAAGAGATCCAATCATAGTCATACCCAATATAACTTAACAGTAATGAATGCAAATGACAGCTGCGCTCTCCAGCTAGTGCTTTTAATAAGAGGGTGATGACTCAACATAAAAGTAAATAGATAGGACCTTCGCAGGGATTTGTAGAGGTGCCAGAGCTTGGTTTTGAAATAGAGATAAATAATAATTTGAGCGGCATACTTTCATTGTCAACATAACAACTAAGAGATGGCGATATCTTCCATGTCACACACATTATAGGCGGTTTCCAAACAGAATGGTAAAGTTTATACTCCCCCTCCACCAACAAGCATCAATCCACGGCTTGCTCGAAACAACGAGTGCCTCCAACATACATCAGGTCCCAGGGGGAGTTCTGTTTGTAATTAATTTTGATTTAATTTGCATAAAGCATGGGACTGGGCATCCCGGTGACCAGCCATGTTCTCGCGAGTGAGGATCGGAGTCCACTCCTCTTGAGAATAACCCGCCTAACATGGAAGATAAGGACAACCATAGTTGATACATGAGCTATTCGAGCATACAAAACAGAATGTTTATTTGAAGGTTTAGAGTTTGGCACATACAAATTTACTTGGAACGGCAGGTAGATACCGCATATAGGAAGGTATAGTGGACTCATATGGAATAACTTTGGGCTTTAAGGGATTGGATGCACAAGCAGTATTCCCGCTTAGTACAAGTGAAGGCTAGCAAAAGACTGGGAAGCGACCAACTAGAGAGCAACAACAGTCATGAACATGCACTGAAATTAATAAACATTGGATACAAGCATGAGTAGGATATAATCCACCATGAACATAAATATCGTGAAGGCTATGTTGATTTTGTTTCAACTACATGTGTGAACATGTGCCAAGTCAAGTCACTCAAATCATTCAAAGGAGGATACCACCCCATCATACCACATCACAACCATTTTAATAGCATGCTGGCATGCAAGGTAAACCATTATAACTCATAGCTAATCAAGCATGGCATAAACAACTATGATCTCTAATTGTCATTGCAAACATGTTTATTCATAATAAGATGAATCGGGAATGATGAACTCATCATATTTACAAAAACAAGAGAGGTCGAGTTCATACCGGCTTTTCCATCTCAGTCAGTCCATCATATATCATCATAATTGCCTTCCACTTGCACGACCGAACGATGTGAATAATAATAAGAGTGCACGTGCATTGGACTAAGCTGGAATCTGCGAGCATTCAATAAATAGGAGAAGAGAAGGCAATATGAGCTCTTGGTTAAATCAACAATAATGCATATAAGAGCCACTTCAACAATTTAATCATGGTCTTCTCCTATCAACTCCCAAAGAAAATAAAAGGAATAAAACTATTTACATGGGAAAGCTCCCAACAAGCAAAAGAAGAACAGGAAATATTTTTGGGTTTTCTTTTTACTTACTACTACTACAGCAAGAAAAGTAAACTAACTAGGAGTTACTACTATTTTGTTGTTGTTTTCTTAAAGTTTATTAAACACACAAGAAGAAAGCAGGAAAAGGAAATAAACTAGCATGGATATTACAGTGAAAGAGTATGAGCACCGACATCTAGCAATGAGTGTGTGTGAACATAAATGTAATGTCGGTGAGAAATACGTACTCCCCCAAGCTTAGGCTTTTGGCCTAAGTTGGTTCATTGCCAGGGATAGCCTGGCTGATACCCGTAGGTGTAGCTGGGGTCATACTGTGATGCAGCGGCTATCGCCTCCTGAGCTGCAGCGTGGCGTCGAGCTGCCTCCGCTCTCCTCTCATAATCATCTGCCTCGTCTCTGGTAATAAGATATCTTCCTTTTTTCTGAGAATCAAAGAAGGCAGGAGCAGGAAGAGTAATACGGACAACATGCCATTTGTTAAAGATTAGTCTATATTGGAGAAGTGACTCAGTCCTCTCGACAAACTGGTGGGAAACCATAGAATCAAAATCTAAATAAGTAGGAGGTAACTCCATATCACCCTCATGAATGTCTATCTCAAGAAAATTAGCTAAGCGGGTTGCATAAATTCCTCCAAAGAAATCTCCGTTATATCTATTATGATGCAACCTATGAGCTACAATGGCTCCCATATGATAAGATTGGTCTTTTAACACAACACTCCTGAGAATGCTGAGATCAGGGACACACATGTGACATGCTTCATCCTTAGCATTTATGCACCTACCGATAAAGAGAGCAAAATAATGTATAGCAGGAAAGTGAATGCTCCCTATGGTGGCTTGCGTTATATCTCTAGATTCCCCCACAGTTATACTAGCAAGAAAGTCTCTAAATTCAGATTTACGAGGATAAACAGTACTACCCCATTGTAGGAGTTTGCAAGCAGAAGTAAAGTCCTCTAAGTCCATGGTATAAGATTTGTCATACAGATCAAACATGACTGAAGGAGAATTACGCGAAGATGAAAATTCAAACCTCCTCACAAATGAACTAGTGAGATCATGATCTGTGGGCATTTTTCGCCTCAAGTCCACAAGACGGCGTTATGCAAATATGCGTTAAATTCTTCTTTGATTCCCTTTCGATCCATAAAATTTTCGAAGGCCATTCCAGGGCCTCACGGGAGGCGTCCTTTGGGGCTCCTCATCGGCATCGCGCATTGCAAGCCTAGGGCCTTGCTTCCTTGAAGAACCACCTTGGAACATCTTCCTAAACATATTATCTTTTCTGGAAAAAAAATCTGAAATTTTTAGTAACTTCAAACAAAAGTGAACCAACTTCAATAAAATTGATAGCAACTACTCCTACAAGTGCCTAGAGCCTATATCAAGCATTAGAACTACTTGGAACCATATAAAATTGACATGCAAGCTCAAGAACATGGTCACCTATGCAGCACAAATTTGCAATGAATAAAGCACTAGAACAAAAACTAATTGGACCAATGGAGGAGTCACATACCAAGGAACTATCTCCCCAAGCAGTTTTGTGAGAGGTGCTTTGAGCAAGGAGATCGAAAATCACAACAATGGGGGCTGGAACTCGTGTTTGAGCCAGATATTCGTGTTTGTGGGAGGAAGAAGAAGAGGATGGGTGCATGAATAAGTGGAGGAGGGCTACCGTGGGCCCACGAGGCAGGGGGCACGCCTAAGGGGGTAGGCCGCGCCCTCCACCCTCGTGGCCAGGTGGCAGCTCCCCCCGTGGTAATTTTTGCACTATAAATCCTCAAATATTCCCGAAAAAATCATATTAAATTGGCATGGCATTCTGAGAACTTTTATTTTCAGGATATTTTTATATTGCACGGATAAATCAGGAAACAGACAGAAAATACTATTTTTACTTTATTTCAACAAAATAACAGAAAGTATAAAGAGGGTACAGAAGGTTGTGCCTTCTAGTTTCATCCGTCTCATGCTCATCAAAATGAATCCACTAACAAGGTTGATCAGGTCTTGTTAACAAACTTATTCCGATTAACACGGAACCGGAGAAATTTCGAATAACACTATGTTACCTCAACGGGGATATGCACATCCCCTATAATAAGAATATCATATTTGTTCTTGATAGTAGGAAGAGGAAATTCAAGACCTCCAAATATAATCGTTGGAACTTTTCCAATAGAATTGATGCTATAAACTTGAGGTTGTTTCCTCGGAAAGTGTACCATATGCTCATTACCATTTACATGAAAAGTGACATTGCCTTTGTTGCAATCAATAACAGCCCCTGCAGTATTCAGAAAAGGTCTTCCAAGAATAATAGACATACTATCGTCCTCGAGAATATCAAGAATAACAAAGTCCGTTAAAATAGTAACGTTTGCAACCACAACAGGAACATCCTCACAAATACCGACAGGTATAGCAGTTGATTTATCAGCCATTTGCAAAGATATTTCAGTAGGTGTCAACTTATTCAAATCAAGTCTACGATATAAAGAGAGAGGCATAACACTAACACCGGCTCCAAGATCACGTAAAGCAGTTTTGACATAATTTCTTTTAATGGAGCATGGTATAGTGGGTACTCCTGGATCTCCAAGTTTCTTTGGTATTCCACCCTTAAAAGTATAATTAGCAAGCATGGTGGAAATTTTAGCTTCCGGTATCTTTCTTTTATTAGTAATGATATCCTTCATATACTTAGCATAAGGATTTGTTTTGAGCACATCGATTAATCACATACATAAAAGATAGGTCTAATCATTTCAGCAAAGCGCTCAAAATCCTCATCATCCTTTTTCTTGGATGGTTTGGGAGGAAAAGGCATGGGTTTCTGAACCCCTGGTTCTCTTTCTTTACCATGTTTCCGCAACAAAGTCTCTCTTATCATAACGTTGATTCTTTGATTGTGGGTTATCAAGATCAACAACATGTTCAATTTCTACATCATTATCATTACTAGGTTGAGCATCATCATGAACATCATCATTATTATTTTCGCTAGGTTCATGTTCATTACCAGGTTGTGTGTCAGCATCAGATATAGATATATCATTTGGATTCTCAGGTGGTTCAGCAATAGGTTCGTTAGAAGTTTGCAAAGTCCTATCATTTTTCTTTTTCTTCCTTTTAGAAGAATGTGACGCCCGGATAATCATGCTACAGTAACCCTCAGCTAATGATGCCACATCACCTCCATTACTGTTGCTAATCTCGCGTTAGTTCAAAATGATTCAAATTCAAATTTGAATTAAAATCAAACGATAAAAGTTTTCAAACGTTAAAACTAAAATGTTCAAGTTGTGCCAAATAATGCGTAGGTAATTGTGGTGAAGAAACCACACTATGAAAAGAAATGTTTAGCTATTCAAGATAAATAAAACTCTAGGTAAAACAATTAGTTAAATACCTTCTTTATTATATAAAATTCTAAACTATTTTGTTCTGGGTAAAACCTTTTGTGATAGTGGGTTTAGTGGAAATGCTAAATTAGGAGTTGAGATTATATTTTTTTACACAATTAAAATAAATTGAAAAGTCAAAAGGAAACACTTAAATAAAAGGAAAATTAAATCAAAAGAATAAATGAATAAAAGGAAAACCCCTGATGGGCCCCGGCCCATCAGGCCACAACCCAGGCCGGCCCACCACACACATTGGCCTACTTAACGCACCCCAAACCCTAACCTAGCCGATCCCCTCTCTCTCACTCCCCCCTCGGTCAACTCTTCCACCCCCGATCCCGATCCGGATCGGGGCGACGACCCTGCCGACGCCGATGCACGGATGCCTTCCCTCGCCGGAGCCACTGCCGTCACCGTGCTCCTCCATCCCCTCGCCTCGTCGCTCACCGCTCGTCGCCTCCGCTGCCTGATCCCGTCGCCCTCGGTGCCCGACGCCGCACGTCGCTCGGCCCCTTGCCGTCGCACCTCGCCGCGACGCCGCAGCCTTCACCTCGTCGTTCTACCCCGCTGGCCTGCCTCCCGCTCCGCCGCGTCGTCCCCGTCAACCACCCCGAGCCTCCCCGAGCACGCTGCCTTGTCCCCTACACCCGTAGTGAGCCCCCCTCCTCTCTCCCTTGCGCGTTCTGGCGCCCCACTGCCCGCTCTGCCGCCCGAGGTCCCGCTCACGGCCACCACGGCCCCTGCCGCTCCCCTGCTCCCTGCGTTGCGAGCTCCCGCCCCTGGCCTGGCCTCCACTCACCGACGGCCGCGCTCGGGTCCTACGCCCGCCCATGGCGCGCACCGCCGCCTCCCGTGGCCCCCCTACTGCAGGCCTCGCCTCTTGCGCCGGCTCGCCTGGGCCGCTGCCGTCAGCCACCCGGCCTCATCCGCCGCGGTGGCCCTAGGTCATGAGATCTGGCGCTAAGCGCCACGGGCTCGCCTGCACCCCATGCTCGTTAGCCCGCGCGCCCATGCCCACTAGGACCCCCCTGCCTATGACACAGGGGCCCCACCCCCAGAACGTTTTAAAAAAGGTTTTTTTTTTAAAAATTAATTATTATTAATAATAATTAATTAACTAACTAAATTAATTAACTAAATGAATTCTGTATTAGATTAACCTAATAACTAATTAACCTAACTAACTATTGTTAATTAGCTAAACAGTCCCTGACAGGTGGGACCCACCTGTCAGATTGACCAGGTCAACGGTCAACGTTGACTGCTGACGCCATGCTGACGTCAGCAAACACTATTCTGGATAAGTTTAATTTAATTAATAATTAATAAATTAGAAAATGATTTAAAACTTTAAAATTAATATAAATTAAACCGTAGCTCAGATGAAAATACTTTCTACATGAAAGTTGCCAGAACGACGTGACAAATCTGGATATGCAGCCCGTTCATCTGCCACACACCCCTAACATATCGAACACGCAACTTTCCCCCTCCGGTTCCTCTGTCCGAAAACACGAAGCACTGGGGATACTTTCCCCGGATGTTTTTCCCCTTCGTCGGTATCACCTCCTACCGTGTTAGGGCATACCTAGCACCGCGTATTGCCTCGTTATGTTTTGTGATGCTTTGTTTGCTCTGTATTTACTGTTTGTCCCCCCTCTTCTTCTCCGGTAGACCCCGAGACCGACGCTGATGCCACTGAGTACGACTACGTCACCGACGACCCTTCTTCCTGTACAATAAAGCTTCCAAGCAAGCCCCCCCTTGATCACCAGATATTGCCTATTCTTCTCTATACTGCTTGCATTAGAGTAGTGTAGCATGTTACTACTTTCGGTTAATCCTATTCTGCTGCATAGCCTGTCTTTGTTGCTACAATTTTTGATACCTTTACCCGCTATCCTAATTCTGAGTATAGGATGCTAGTGTTCCATCAGTGGCCCTACACTCTTGTCCGTCTGCCATGCTATACTATTGGGCTGTGATCACTTCGGGAGGTGATCATGGGTATATACTATATACTTTATATACATGACACATGTGGTGACTAAAGTCGGGTCAGCTCGCTGAGTACCGCAAGTGATTCTGATGAGGGGCTGAAGGGATGGTGGCTCCATCCCTAGAGAGGTGGGCCTGGGTTCTCGACGGCCCCCGACTGTTACTTTTTGGCGGAGCGACAGGGCAGGTTGAGACCACCTAGGAGAGAGGTGGGCCTGGCCCTGGTCGGCATTCGCAGATACTTAACATGCTTAACGAGATCTTGGTATTTGATCTGAGTCTGGCCATTGGCCTATACGCACTAACCAACTACGCGAGAACAGTTATGGGCACTCGACGTCGTGGTATCATCCGAAGCCTTCGTGGACGCCGCCGACCGGGTGGCGCTACCGATTGGACCGAACACCTGCTAGGCTATGTCTGCTTCTGCTTCATGCTCAAGAACGCAGGTGTGCTAAGGGCGATGGGCCCAGACCCATGTGCGCTTAGGTTTAGACAGGCATGCTGAGCTCTTTGTTGGCCTAGGTGGGGCTTCGACATGTTGATCTTCCGAGGCCGGGATGACCCAGAAAAGTGTGTCCAGCCAAATGGGATTAAGCGTGTTGGGTTATATGGTACACCCGCAGGAAGTTAATCTATTCAATAGCCATGATCTTCGTAATGGACGACTTGGAGTTGTACCTGACCTTATGACAACTAGAACCGGATACTTAATAACACACCCTTCCAAGTGCCGACATAACCCGTGATCGCTTCTCTAATGTAGGCGACGAGGAGGGATTGTCGGTAGGATTATTGTCGGGAAGTTGATCCACTAACACCTATGGGACCTGGCAGACCGAGCCCCTTTCGGTTCGGGCGGGGGGCGGAGATCGCACTAAGAGCGGATCAAGGCGGTTAACACGAGCAGTTTATCTAGCTTCGAGCTCTCCGAGAGATAACACTCCCATCGCTGCATGTCCGAGTTGTATTGTGTTCTTGCTCGAGCGCTGAGTGTTACAAGACACGCTTAGCTGCTAACGAGACCGAAGCGTGAGTGTGTTTTGGACCCCCCACGCTATGCGCATGGGCCTCCTTTTATATGCTCAAGGGTCTCCGACGGTGGCAACGTAGACAAGGGTAAAAAGGAAAATGAGTTATGTTGGTACAACTACTTGTACAGTGTATCATACCTAACCCCGACGGCAGGGGACAAAGGCATTAAATGCCCGCCTATGTCGCCTAAACAAGTGCGTAAAGGGACTGCTGTGGACGCCACCGCTATTATGATGGCAATCTTGTCATTGCCGCTGCCACCAAGGCCCCGCTGGTCAAGACAACCTGCCACGCCAAGACTTGCAAAGGTCCTGTATGGCGACACGCTGGTGGATGTGCTGGAGCGCAGGTACAGATTAGAAGTTTACGCGGCAAAGCGCCTTTGCCGCGGTCGTTGTCTTGTCGCGTCCGGAAGCTTGTCGCCCACCGGCCTTGCCGGGACGTGTGGCGTCGCCGCAAGTTCCTTGAGATGCCTTTGTTATCTTCCCGCAAGCTCCTCTTGCCGGGCCTTGTCTCCTAGATGCCTTGGTGGCCTTCCGGCAAGCTCCTCTTGCCGGGCCTTGTCTCCTTGGCTTGAATACTTTGTTCTTGAATGGCTCCAAAGGAACCACGGAGGACCTTGACGGTCACCCGCAAGCCTTGCCGTGGTGCTGAATCGCTCGCACGAAGTTCGGGATACTAGGGTACCCTACCTAGTACATCGACAGGAGCCCTCGGCTGGGCCACACACGGTGCCGAAGCGCTGTTGGGCCAGGCCCAAAACAAGGCACGGGCACGCATGCCTGGGTTATGCCAGAATCACTACGGACCCACCACGCCTTCCACGAACGACACGCCGCCGAATGCGGGCGCCGTGGGAGAGATCGTGGGTGGTTTCTTTATTAGGAAAGGCGGAACGTCCGCCCTGCCCCCTCTTTATAAGCGGAGCAAACAGGGGTAGTTCGCCCATCTCGCCGTTGCTTTCTTCCAATCTCAAAACCTCCGCCGCCCCCCTTCTTCCCAAGGCTGAAAGGAGAGCAGCGCTCGCTTCATCGCCACTCAAAGATCACCAACGCCGCCGATCTCCCCACCACCTCCGCCATGGTTCGAAGTCGACAAGGGAAGGTCGTGAAGTCGACCGAGGCGCAGCTGCTCGTGGCGCCGCGAAGGAGCGGCAATCTTCCCCCACCGCCTGAAGGAGCCGAGGGAGCACTACTACCTCTTCTCGTCGACGGAGACGCGAGCGCATCCGCGACGAAGGTACTCCGGCTGCCGCCGAATCGGGTTCAATGGATATCCCTTCTTCGCAGGTGTTGCTTCTATTGCGGGCTCTGCCCGCTTTCTCTCAATTTTTTCGTGATATCATGAACACCTACGGTTCCGGCTCCATGACTTCACCCCAATGCTGTTTCGACCATGGCAGTTTCCGACATCTCTGCGAAAACTTTGTCGGAGTCCATCCAAATGTAGCCCTTTTCCGCCACTTCTTTATGCCCCGAGTTGAGAGAGGGAGCCTCTTCCGCGGGATCGCTGGATCTCGAGAACCGCAAGAAGGAAGCATATCTCGAGGAGAGCTCCGCAGCAAATGGGATGAGTGGAGAGCGATCGGTGCGGATTGTCGAGGAGAACCCAGAGCTGTTTCTGCCAGCGCCAAACCCCAAAGAGTGCGTGGAACGATTGGAGCAGCGTGGCTCCTAAGACGCCAGTGAAGATTGCTGTCACCCGGATCCTACGCCTTAGGCTTGCCGGATCATCGAGGCGCCTGCTGCAGATTTTTTCGCCGCTGCATTGCCCCCCGCAGAGAGGAGGAGACCCGCATGGAGTTCCAGAACGCGGCGGATATCATGAGGCTGCGCCTCGGCCTCAACTTCAACTTCACGGTCTCCGAACTGGACGCGATGCTCCCGGAGCTGTTCAAGCACGACTCGATCATCCCGGCGTTCAAAGTTGCCGAGGGTGTCATTCCGCTGTGCAACAATTCCTCGCCGACCGCATCCGCTGATGATGCCGCTGGTGACTCGTGATGGATTGTCCCAACTTGGTAAGAGCTCAGAGACGACGCCGCGGGAGTTCTTTGACAGCTTGGTAGAAGTGCTGGTCCGCCTCGATGAACAGAGGCGCCACCCGCGACACCACCGATGATGATATGCAGCGACGCCACTCAGTTGGAGGAGGCGGCAGCAGCTGCTGCCTGGGCGAAGTTCGGATTCACCGTGGAGGAGGCAGAGGCAGCAGAGGCGGCAAGCCTTGTCGAGCGAGAGGAGTTTGCCGGGCGAGGAGGAGCTTGTCGGGCCTGAAGCTGCGCCGAACGAGCCGCCGAGGGCGCCTCCCACCTTCGACAGCTTGCCGTAAGCGGAGCCCCAGCTCCACCAAGAAGGCGCTCTCCGCAAGGCCGGGAAGTAGCGGGCGGCAGACGGGCCAACAGCCGCCACAAGGCGACGCACTCCACTGCTGGGCAAGCACTGCCGCTGGAGCACCTCACGCCATCAAGGCAACCGGAGCGGGCCTTCCTGCACCACCGCTTCGCTTCTCGCCAAGCGACCAAGGGAATCCACTCTCCGCTGTCCGACCGGGAGGCGAGCAGACTTGATCTCTCTCGCCAGTCCCGACGAGGAAGAAGAAGAGTAAGATCCTTGCTGTACTTGTAGTTCTTCAATTTGTTGCTTTGTCTTGTATCTGATTTGCTTCACTCAACCCATTCCTTTTCAGACGATGGCCCAGAGCGCCAAAGAGAGCTAAGGCCCCGGTGATTGTCATCGAGACTAACCCATCATGACAGCCGGAGGCACGTCTGAGACCTCCTTGCCGGACCCGCAACTTTCTCAAAGCAGTTCCCCAGCCGCAGCCCCCATCGTAAGTATATGGTTTACTTTCTGTTAGGCGGCATGGGTGCTTTTTCTCCGCTGATATCCGACTGTTGGTTTGTGTAGGAGCAGAGCAGCCCCACCAGAGTGCCCCAAGCCGCCTCCCGACATGCCATCTGCCGACTACACCGCCAGGAGGATTCCTCGCAAGGGAGCTTTCTCCGCAAGGGAGAATTCTCCGCAAGGGCAGTTCTCCGCAGAGGACAGCCCGCAAGGGACAGCACCACGATCTCTGGTGGAGACCATGATCAGAGACCCTAGCATGTAATCCTCTTGCTTGAAAACTTCCCTTGTGTTCTTGTTCTTCTGATTTTCTTTTGAATATTTGCTTGACTTTTCTTCCTTGCCGGTCGCCGATCCATCTTCCATGGAGCCGATGGAAACCGAGGTCACCGGGCGAGGAGAACGCACATGACAATACCGACGATGCCATCGCCATCGAAGAAGAGGCCGGCGCCGATGATCCCTGGCTGGCGGAGAGGCCGCTATAGGCTGCCGCCCAGGCGGGCGAGGGGTCCGACGATCGACCGACGGCCCCGAGGCTGCAGGAGCGACGGGCGCCACGCCGACCGCCGATCCTCCGCCGCCAGCTGCAGCGTCAGTTCAAGAGCCCCAGCCGGGCGCCTATTTGAAGGTCGGGCGATGGCGTTTTCATCAAGCTCCCCTGGTCGCCGAGCCTGTGGCGCCGGTCAAGGAGAGATCTTTGATGAAGAGGTGTCGCTCGCTGGGCTGACGTTGGTCGACGCGCCAAGCAAAGCAAAGCAGCTGTGAGTCTCGAGGAGGAGCAATGCTGCGGAAGCCGTTGTCGCCTACCACGCCTCGACTGTGCCAAGCTGGAATTCGAGAAGCGCTTGTCGCAAGGCGGAGCAGACATCGAGAAGCGCGGAGGAGCTCCGGCTCCACCAGAAGCTCTCCGTCCCCGGCAGAGGAGCGGAACAACTCGCCGAGGAGCGCAAAGCCTTCATCCTCGAGAAGGCTGAAGTTGAAGAGCAACAATGCTTGCTGCCGAGAAACCGCTCTCACAGGAAGGCGAAGTTGGCGAGCGGAAGGTTATCCTTGACAGCCACGAGGAGGAGCTTGCCGCGAGAAAACATTTGAGGGGCTCTCAAGGAAGCAAAGGATGCTGCCGCAGCTGCCGAGGTCGCCAAGAAGGAGCTGGAGACGAAGGTGACGAATCGAGGCCGATTTCAAGGTGAGCGGAGAGGAGCTTGCCGCGCCAAGCGCGTAGCCGAGAAGGACGCCTACACTCTTGGCGAAGCCAGGTCGTCTCGCTGAGAGGAGCAAGGAGCTTAGCGCCGCCAAGAACTCCAATGCAGATCTTGAGTTGAAGCTCACTACTTTGACTGAGACGCTGGACGGCGCCAGGGAGCAAGAGGTGGCCTTGAAGGAGAAGATCAAGGCCGACGAGGCGCTGCTGGTGAGTGCTGCTGCCGCCCAGAACACCTTCAGGGAGAATGTGGAGCACTGGACCGAGGGTCTCGTGGATGTTGCCGCAGCCATTGACAGGGAGCTGGCGCAGCTGGGGATGGAGGATCTTGGGTATTCCTCCGATGAGCACCTCCAACCCAGCGCCAAGCTCAGCTTGTTCTTCAAGGGCGTGGTGACGGCCCTCCAGCGACTCCGGGAGGAGATCCCAAAGCAGCTGGCCAACGAAGTCGCGCCAGATTCATGCTGGAGCTCTTCAAAAGGTGCTGATGAAGGTGGCCTTCCGCAATCCAGCCTCAACCTCACCAACGCCCTCAAGACCTTGCCACGGATGCTGATGTGGAAGCGATCAAGACCCTTGTCGCACCCATTGTGGATGTGGTGAGCGGATCAAGAGGGTTGATGGCGCCGCGAGATTAGGCCGCCTGCTTTTTCTTTTCCTTGTCGCTGCTGGTTATGTTATGAGAACAATCTATTAGAGCTGCGACAAGCTATCTTGTAATATAACTCTATTTCGGGTAGTGATTGCTATGTTATTTCCTTTACTTGATTCCTTCCTTTGTATGTTTTTGCCCTACGCTTTTAGGGAACTTGTCGGTGCAGGCACCTAAGCCGCGAGCGCTGAGTGCTGGACGTCAGCAGCCTGCTGGCGGTGCCGCTGCCGACAAGAAACCTTGTTGCAACTAGTTGCAGCTCACTTAAGTTGTTGAGCGGACTCGAAACAAAGTAAGGGCGCAACTAGCTACGAGTTGGTTCCTCCGCGCACATGTTTTCCATACAAAGCACGGTCGTTCGAGGAAGATAACTTAAAAATTTTAAAACTGATTGCTCAAACTTTAGCAACTTAGCTTTTCTGTCGCTTGCTTCCCGGTAAGGCTAAACTTCCTCGAGCGACGCTGGTCCACACCATTATCTTCTCCTTTCCCCGCAAACTTGTGGGCGAGGGAACCTTCCTTTCTTTGAGAAAGAGAAAGAAGAGAAAATAAAGATATGGAGCCTTATGGCTCGTTATTGCTTATCGGGTAGGTGCTGCACAAAGTGTCGATAATGCATGCAAATAGAAGTAGAAAGCATGAAATTGACAAGACGCGAGCACATGAGCTTTACTTATGCACGGGTCTGCGCCTCGCTTTGTACAAAGGATTACATGCAGCATCGGCAAGACTTTGTTAAAGGTGGTTGCCGGAATAGGTTCCGCAACCGCGCCTCACGGGTAAAACTTACGAAGATGTTCAATGTTCCAGAGTTGCTCACCGAATGCCATCTTCGGTCTCAAGGCGGACAGCGCCAGGCCTAGTGACTCGCTTCACCCGGTAAGGGCCTTCCCACTTCAAGGCCAACTTGTTGGAATTCTTGGCGGACTGAACGCGCCAAGAACAAGGTCGCTTCCTCGAGACTTCTCGCATTAACTTTGCGGCTATGATAGCGGCGCAAAGCTTGCTGGTATCGAGCAGCTCGCATACAGCAGCTCAAGACGGTCCTCCTCAAGGAGCAGCGCGTCGTCTTGTCGCAGCTGCTCTTGCTCAAGCTCATCATAAGCGAGCACTCGAGGTGACCCGTGATACGAAGTTCCATGGGAGAACTGCCTCGCTCCATAGACTAGAGCGAAGGTGTCCGCCGCTGGCTCAATTTACGCCGCTCGATCGACCAAAGAACCACCGCAGCTCCTCAATCAAGTTCTTTCCGCACTTGTGCAGCTCGTCAAAGTTCTGGTCTTGAGCCCGCAGCACTTCAGCATTCACCCTTTCCGCTTGACCGCATTTCGGATGAGCAACGAAGTTTAAGCAGACCTTGGCGCCAAGATCTTGGACGCATCGCATGAAGGTGCGGCTCGTGAATTGTGTGCCGTTGTCGGTGATGATCCTGTTAGGGATTCCAAACGCAAACAATCAACTCAAGAACTTGACTGCCGACCGTGCTATCACCTTCCTCATCTGCTTCCACTTCCGCCACTTTGTGAACTTGTCGATTGCAACGCATAAGTACTCAAAGCCCCGACAGCTCGGGAAAGGGGCCGAGGATGTCGAGCCCCTGCACCGAAAATGGCCAGGATAAAGGGATCGTCTGGAGAGCTTGAGCTGGCTGGTGTATCTGCTTGGAATGAAACCGCACGCTTCACACTTGGTTACTTGTGCAGTTGCATCCCGGAGGGCTGTCGGCCAAAAGAAACCTTGCCGAACGCTTTGCGGCAAAGTGCTCTTGCGCCATTGTGGTGACCATATGCCTCCATGTATCTCTCGCCAACAGCTTTTGTCCGCCTTCCCGTGAATACACTTCAATTTCACACCATTGAGTCTTCTTTCGCATGCAGTGTGTTGTTGACAAACTGGTACATACTTGACCGCCGGGCTACTCTTTCCGCTTCTTCTTGCTCTTCGGAAGTTCTCCGTCTCAAGGAAATGGACAATCTGTCTGTGCCCATGCCGGAGCTTGCGGCTCGACAACAAGGATTAAAGGCACATCTGCTGCTGGGAACATCCGCTTTACGGCGAGGACTCGCGGCTCAGCCGAGCTTGACGCTCTCGCAAGCTTGCCGGAGCAAAACTTGTCGGGAGCGTCTGCTTCAACGGAACAAACCCTAGGGCTTGCCGGAGCAGATTGCTCCTCAGCACTTTTGGTGTTGATCTTGGGGACCTTCTTGGCGGCGGCTTCGGGGAGCTCTACCGGAAAATAGTCACCAGAAATCAACTTCCTTTTCTTGCTCTGTCCAATTGATGGTGTTACAGATGGTTGAGTCAGTTTGAGCACAAAGATCCCTGGTTCCACAGGTAACTTAAGTGCAGCGCACTTTGACAGGCCATCGGCAATATCGCTCGAGCTCTTGGAACATATTCCATCTCAGAGGTCGTCAAAGTGCTCTTTCTTTCTCACTTCATCAACGTAAGCTTCCATCAACGGACTCGATAATTTTGTTCACTTGGCGGACGACAAGCTGTGAGTCACCCCGACAATGAGCTTCTTGATCCCAAGGTCTCGCTGCGATCTCGAGACCGGCAAGCAAACCTTCATACTCTGCAGTATTGTTTGTTGCTTGCTCCTTGGGAAAGTGCATCTCGGACTATGTACTTGAGGTGCTCTCCGTGGTGCAACAAGTAACACGCCAAGACCGGGCGCCTTTGCAGCAGAAAGCACCATCAAAGTACATTAGCCACTCTTTGCTTGCCTCCTTGACGGGATGCTCGCTTCGAATTTCTTCATCTCGGTGTTGGCGCCCATTCTGCTATGAACTCGCCAATGCTCGCTTTGGATTGTTGAAGTGCTTTCAAACTTGAGGCCAAAGCTTGACAGTTCCAAAGGCCCACTGACAATCCCGCCTGCTGCTTCGGATTTTGCAAGATCCTCTTCAGCGGAAAACGAGTGACGACTGTGATCTCATGTGCTTGGAAGTAATGGCGCAGCTTTCTTGAGGCCATGAGAAGGCCGAAAATCAATTTCTGCACACCAGAGTACCTTGACCTAGCCCCCTGCAAAAGGGAACTGACAAAGTAAACTGGGCGCTGCACCATCCTTTTCTGGATCTTCTCATGCTCCTGCGCAGATCCATCTTTGTCGGGACCAGAGCTTGCCGGTGAAGTCCGTTGCTTGTCGCTGGATGCATCTGCCATGGTTGCTGGCTCATCATCCGCCTCCCTCTCCGCTACTAACGCATCACTAACCACTTGATTGGTTGCCGCTATATATAGCAGCAACTTCTCTTGTGGCTTAGGTGCGACAAGTGTTGAGTGGAGGACAGGTATCTCTTTAAGTCTGCAGCGCAGCCTCCGCTCGAGTCCATTTCATTGACCTCCTTTTTCAATATTTTGAAAATGGCAGTGGCGCTACCAAGAAACCTAGAGATAAACCTGCCGAGAGCAGCTACGCAACCGCAAGTCTTCGTACATCCTTGACGCGCTTTGGTACTTCAATCTGCTCAATGGCCTTGATCTTGTCGGGATTGGCTTCAATTCCCCTCAGAGATGAAGAACCCGAGAAGCTTGCCGGAGGGGACTCCAAACACACACTTCTCGGGATTGAGCTTGAGGTTGATCTTGCGTAGATTCGCAAAGGTTTCGTATAAATCTTGAATCAGAGTCGCCTTGTCCTTGCTCTTGACCACTATGTCATCCATGTAGGCTTCCACATTTCTGTGTATTTGCAGCTCAAAAGCGTCATGGACTACTCTTGCAAATGTTGAACCCGCATTCTTTAAACCGAAAGGCATCCGTACGAAATAGTACGTGCCACATGGGGTGATGAATGCGGTCTTCTCCTCATCCTCTCCTGCCATGAAGATCTGATGGTATCCTGCTGCTTCCAATTTCTTGATTTCTTCTGCGATGAATTCTTGGCGCTCCACTGCTTGCTTCCTGACTTTTTGCTTGACGTGCCATGCATGAGGACAGACGACAAGATGGTGCTCGATTACTTTCCTGGGAACACCGGGGATGTCAGACGGTTGCCACGCAAACACGTCGACGTTCGCCCGCAGGAAAGCAACGAGCGCGCTTTCCTATTTAGGGTCGAGAGTGGCACTGATGGTGAAGGTACCACCAGTGCCGTCCTCCTTGGCGGGCACCTTCTTGGTCTTTGGTGGAGCTGCCATTGTCTTCTTACACTTGCCGGTGGAGCTCGATGGTGCGTCCTCGATGGTAGCGCAGCACTCCGAAGAGGTGCGCTTGCCGGAGTGGGCATCAAAACTCTTGCCGGACTTGGTCTTCTTCTTCGCCCCGGGAGCTTCAGCGGCAAGTGACTTGCGATCTGTTGCGGCTGCTGCTTCCCGGTAGATCTTGTCGGCATAGATAAGAGCATCCTTCTTGTCGCCAGGGACAGAGATGACACTTATCGGGCCTGGCATTTTTAGCATGTTGTATGCATAGTGAGAGGCTGCCATGAATTTGGCGAGTGCTGGACGGACGAGTATCCCATTGTAAGGCAATGGAAAATCAGCAACGTCAAAAGTGACCCTCTCAGTCCTGAAGTTCAACTCGCTGCCAAATGTTACCGCAACGTGATCTTTCCTTCGCTTGCTCCTTCCCGGATTGATTCTTGAATGTGCCGTCTCTTCGAGCTCGCCATCGTGGATCCGGAGTTTCAGGAGTACGCGGAGGAGATCAGGTTCAAGCCACCCCCGCCGTCAACTAGCATCTTAGTGACCTTGAGGTTGCGGATAGTTGGTGAAACCAACATCGGCAAGCACCCGACCGCAGTTATGCGATCAGGGTGGTCCTCAATATCAAAGATGATAGGCATGCTGGACCATTTCAGAGGCTTGCGTGACTCGACGGATGGTTCTGCCGCATTGACTTCCCGCATCCACTGCTTGAGCTGGCGGTGTGAGGTATGCAGAGAAGCACCGCCGTCAACGCATAAGACCTCTGTGGCTTTATGGAACTCCTGCTCATCGGTCTCGTCATCATCCATATCTTCATTGTCGTCGTCATCTTCATCCTTGTCGCGGCCGCGGGGAGGTCTGTCTCCTTGCCGCTGCTTGGCTTTGCCGCGGCGTCCTCCCCGGTCGGGGCGTTTCTTGCCGGATCCTCCAGCATCTTCCTGGGCCTTCTCCTTGTCGCGTCACTCGTATTCAGCCTTTTGCTGCTCGACGAGCTGCTCGACTTTCTTGCACCTCTGAGGGTCATGGCCCTTGGTGCGGTGGATCTTGCAGTATTGCTTGTTGGTGTCGTCCGGCTTGTCGGCGACCGCCACAGCCTGACAGTTGGTGACCGCGGCAATCTCCTTGCCGGAGCTACCAGCTTTGGCTTTCTTGGCGCCACCTCCATTGCCGGACTGCTCAACAACTAGCACATCTTTGCCTTTCTTCTTCCTGTTGTTCCGCCGCCGGTTTTTCTTTGCCGGGGCAGTCTCCTCACTATCAGATCCTCCTGCTCCTGTATTCTCTCCGGGGAGTCTCCTCTTCCTCAAAGACGCCGCACACTTGTCGGCCGTGGCATATAGCTCATCGACGTCTCGATCTTGCACATCGCCATCTCCTTCCGCATCCCGCGGTTTCGTGACGCTCGATGGAATGCGCTGATTATCATGCAGGGTGGACATCCGGGATGTTGTGCCGACGCTGGCTGAATCTCTGAATGTACTTGCGCAGGGCTCTCCTTCCTTCCGGCGAGTAGATGAAGGTCGCTGTCTTGGCCATGAGGCTTGTGGCCGACTGTAAAGGCGCCGACAAACTGATGGCATAGATCTGTCCAAGAGGATATGGAGTTGTCCGGCAAGTGCATGAGCCAGGATCTGACATTGGGCTTGAGTACCAGCGGAAAGTAGTTGGCCAGATCTTGTCGCCCTTCCTCCGCAGCTTGCACCGCGATGGTGTAGATGCTGAGGAACTCCGACGGATGCGCCTTGCCCGTATTTCTCTCGCACGCGTCGCTTGAAATTCTTCGTCTTGGGCCATCGGACTTGCCGCAGCTCACGAGTGAACGCAGGGCAACCTATCACAGATGGCAAGTCGCTCGTTCTTCGGGCGCATGCATGTCGACAGAGGGCCCCAGCGCTGGTCCGATTGACGCCGCTTCTTCGGGCGCTAGATGCTGCTCGAAGCGCCTTCTTGCTGTCGCTCAGGAAGAACTTGGCACTGATCGCGATGAGCTCGTGGATCCGATGACGCGGTGGAGTCGCTGTCGAGGTGGATCCGGCGAGTCGGCGATCTTGGCCTTCGGGGTGGAGAGTGCATGGTAGTTGCACCCCCACCGGTTTCGTCGCCACCGGCTCGTGCTTGACAGTCTTGCCGCGACAGCGACGCACTCGGCTGCCGCGGAGTGTCTCCGTTGGCAAAGCCGATGAGACTCTGAATGGTGGCCCTCCATTCGTCGATCTTGTCCGCCGTTGGAGGGTAATCCAGGAGCAGTTGTGCTCGCGCCAAAGCTTCTGCTGGAGTGGTGGGCGGCAGTGGCGAACGGTGCGAGGAGCGGGATATGCTCGGACTTCTAACTATGTTAGAAGGAGCAGTATCTCGTCCAGGCGACCGTGCCTCGCTCGTGCCAGCCTGTTGGCGTGCATGCTGGTCTTGAGCATCCCGAGATCCACCAGCTCGATCTTGGCCTAACGAACGTATGGTACTGTGAGTACCATGACGCTGTCGGTCCCGCGCCTCCTGAGATGGGCGCGGTGCATGTACGGACGCCGAGGTCTGCGCAGCTTTGTCCTTGGACTTGGCAGCACCATGGGCTCCCTCGTCGACGCCCGTTCTTCCGCCGGCGTCTACCCCACCACTCGTTTGCTCCGGTGGTGGTGGGATCGACGTGGACGGCTCAGCTGCCGCCGAAGCCTTCTTCTTCGGTGGCATGTCGATGAAGAAAACGAAGATCTAGCTCGTGTGAACGCCGGATCAGGTTCACACAATCTCGACGCCCCCTACCTGGTGCGCCAAAGATGTCGGGGAAGCTGATCCACGAACACCTATGGGACCGGCGGACCGAGCCCCTTTCGGTTCGGCGTGGGGCGGAGATCGCACGAAGAGCGGATCGAGGCGAAGCACACGAGCAGTTTACCCAGCTTCGGAGCTCTCCGGAGAGATAACACTCCTACTGCTGCATGTCTGAGTTGTATTATGTTCTTGCTCGGGTGCGCTGAGTGCTACAGTACACGCTAGCTGCTAACGAGACCGAGCGTGAGTGTGTTTCAACCCCCCCACGCTATGCATGGGCCTCCTTTATATGCTCAAGGGTCTCCGGCGGTGGCAACGTAGACAAGGGTAAAAAGGAAAATGAGTTGTGGTTGGTACAACTACTTGTACAATGTATCATACCTAACCTCGACGGCAGGGACAAAGGCATTAAATGCCCGTCTATGTCGCCTAAACAAAGGCAGTAAAGGGACCGTCGGGACGCCACCGCTTCCACGATGGCAATCTTGTCGGTCGCTGCCATGCAAGCGCTCCGCTGGCCGCGACAGCCTCTTGCCACGCAGCGCTTGTAAAGGTCCTGTATGGCGACACGTTGGTGGATGTCTTTGGAGCGCAGGTACAGATTAGTAGTTTATCGCGGCAAGCGCTTTGCCATGTCGTTGTCTTGTCGCTGTCCGAAGCTTGTCGCCACCGGCCTTGCCGGACGTGTGGCGCGTCATGCAAGTTCCTTGAGATGCCTTGGTTGGCCTTCCGGCAAGCTCCTCTTGCAGGGGCCTTGTCTCCTAGATGCCTTGGGTGGCCTTCCCGGCAAGCTCCTCTTGCCGGGGCCTTGTCTCCTTGGCTTGAATACTTAGTTCTTGAATGGCTCCAAAAGAACCACGGAGGACCTTGATAATACCCGCAAGCCTTGCCGCTGGTGTCAGAATCGCCGATGTACGAAGTTCGGGATACTAGGGTACCCCTACTCTAGTACACCGACAATTATGCTATGCGATGATACTTGGAGGACTTCAGTCTACTCTCTTCTACATGCTGCAAGACGGAGGCTGCCAAAAGCGTAGTCTTCGACAAGATTAGTTATCCCCCTCTTATTCTGACATTCTGCAGCTCAGTCCACCAGATGGCCCTTTACACATATACCCATGCATATGTAGTGTAGCTCCTTGCTTGCAGTACTTTGATGAGTACTCACGGTTGCCTTGTTCCCCTTTCCCCTTTCTTTACCCGATTGTTGCGACCAGACGATGGAGCCTGTGAGCCGACGCCACCTTCGACGCATTTACTCCTACTACATTGGAGGTGCCTACTACGCACGTGTCACGACGATTTACGACCAGAGTAGTTTAGGAGGATCCTGCAGGAGGCCGCGCCTCTTCGATCAGATCCCAGCTTTGTGCTAGCCTTCTTAAGGCAACTTGTTTAACTTATGTCCAGATCAGATATTGTTGCTTCCGCTGACTCGCCTATGATCGAAAGCACTTGTATTCGAGCCCTCGAGGCCCCTGGCTTGTATTATGATGCTTGTATGACTTACTTATGTTTTAGAGTTGTGTTGTGATATCTTCCCGTGAGTCCCTGATCTTGATCGTACACGTTTGCATGCATGATTAGTGTATGATTGAATCGGGGGCGTCACAAGTTGGTATCAGAGCCGACTGCCTGTAGGAATCCCCCTTCCACACTCCTTGGCCGAAGTCGAGTCTAGACGTTGCAAAAACTTTTACTAACATGGCTGTGTGTCTTACGGGCACACGTCGCCATTGGGTGGTAGTAGGATCTTTTATTCCTCGACCTATACTCTGGGACTCTGACATCTCTTCTATTCGGGTTAAACGATTTTACTAAGTTGGACTCTAGGTTCTCGTAATACTTTCTCCCGGAGAGCCCCTTCTTACAGATGATCGTCTGCTGCACCAGAAGGATCCGAAGATACTCTCCGATGTTCTCTTGAGATTTTATGGCGTCGCTTTTGCAATTTCCCTCCATCGATAAACCCCTATGGATAACCACCTATATTCGCCATTCATACAATGCTTCCTAGTTGATCTTGTTATTACAAGATACACCGATATTCTCTCTATTGTTTCAAGAATACTTTGTGCCTACTACCTTGCAGTTCTTTGCCACATGAATACCCCTACGGATAATTCCTCGCTCTTACTGAGTATTCGCTCATCCCTAGTTGTTCATGTGTTTCATAAAATTCTTCAAAATACTATCCGATCTTTCGAGAAGCCTCATTAGCCTATGGCTCTTGAAATGCTTGTCTGCCTGCATTTTGGTTAATTCCAAATGACTAGCAATATTCATGGATGTCCTTGCCTTTATCATCTTGGGTCCCTTGATTCAATATGTTGTGAATGTTGCAATCCTTAATCAGATCCTAGAATTCATCCTTTCGGCTCAGACGTCATTTTAAACATGAGCTGGATCTCGACCAATCAAATTGCCATCGATTGTACCCCTAAGCCTACTCAACTTATACATCCTTGATCAGAGCGTTGCTTCTGATCCCCTGATTTGGAAATCATAATTCTTTTGCATTTGAACTTTGAATTAGTCAGATGTTTCTATAATCAGATCTCCTTGCATTGTTTCTTCCTCTGGTTGAGTACCGATGCTCACATCAGATCCCTTGAGGACCACCGGATCCTTTGTTGGGTTTTATCCGATAGCGTCCTCCATATTCAATCACTTTGGAAGTTCTTTCTCCATTGGTAAATCCTATCCTCTGATTGACCAACCATGCTCTGCTTTCGAGCTTGTATTATTTACTCCGAAGTTTGTGGTATATGTTCCTAAGATGCCCTAATGGGTTGAACCTACGCCTTCCCTAATCCGTGTGAACCCGAAAGATTACACGGGTCATACTTATCTGGTATTGCACTAGGTAAAAGAAAACTTTCAACAACTAATGTCATTTTCGAAATACGAGAGGTGAATGAAAGGTTATGCGTTGAACAAGTGGGAGTCGACCTTGAACCCCGTGTTCATGCCTATGGATACGTGTATACCTTATCATGGAAGCTTCTCTTAAAATAATTATCCCCTTGTTATAAGTTCATCTGGTATCCGTGGACGTGGTTCCGACCATGTTTCTCCTTGATTCCGTTTCTCGTGTAAGTTTGAGCACTTGTCTTCTGCAGAGCAATATCCTAGTCCAACCTCTACCTTGATCTGTCGTCGAGTATTACCCCCTGGTATCTCGAGATTATCATGGAACTGCATAACCTCTTATGAGTTCTTCATCAAGTACTACATTCTCACTGATTGCAATTTTTCACGGGCTTTGAGTTATTAAACACTCAAAGACACCGATAATTGAATCGATCTCGCATTGCGATTAAACAACTCTTCGTAACCTTCATTACTTACGAATTTGAACTCGATCGCGTAAGTCCTAGCCTGCTCGACTATATCATTATCGTGCTTAATTTTAACTGTGCTGCCGGGTCATTCTTCCTGGAGCACAAATTTCGACGGTGAGCTAATCTTACAATCGATCTTCCTTGTTATATCGTTTGTCCTTGAACAGCAAGCTTGATTTCGAGTTTGTGTCATACCCATGATTCCAATAACCTTTTTGCTTCATCATTCCGTTGACTTGATGTCATTGCCGATCAGTTACATCTTATCGAAACCTCTCGACAAATGTGTCGGGATCATCATCAACATTTTGAGGTCTTCCAAGATATCTATTGAATTCTTGATGAGAAATACCATCCTTTGCCCTCGATGATTTGGGTTATCATCGACAACATTATTGCATTGCCTCCAACTCAAAACTTGTTCTTGATTTGTGTTGTACCTTGAGTTCCTTGCTATCTAACTGATGTTATGTTCTATCGCGGAGTATTACCATCTTTGATGTCAAGAATGTTGTGACACCTGCTCCACCTCTTAAAAATTCTTGATATAGTAACACTTCTCGCCATCTCTGTTCTTTTCTTGTCCCCGTGTTGTTTCTAACCGGAATGCCGACAAATGAATTGTGACGTGCGAATTCAAAACTTCTAGCAACCCTATAGCTTTGAAGTTAGTGGTCGACATTTCATTCTTGGACCATTGGTTGTCGAATCACCACAATAACATCGGTCATGCTACCTAAGCGCATATTTCGGGTGCACCTTTCAACCAATGTTTAAATTGGGTATGTTTTCCTCGAGCATATCTCCTTATATCATTTGTTCTGACAAATGTTATCTCCTTTTTCACGTAATTGTGGTAATCCATCATGTTGGAAATATCGATGAATTATCGCTGATGTCCATCAGCTACCTCCTCATCCTCTCCTTGGTTTAATGATGAACTCTTGTTTTGTAACTTGCTTCCATAGTACATTTCCCGATAATCTTACAATGTCGTCTCGTCAATTTGTTTTGCACCTTTTCTTCTTGGGCATCCTGAGTCTGAGGTATCCTAACACCAATCAGATCTGAACCTCGGTCAGATATGATGGTTGGAACATATTTCCAAGAGTTATAACTATGGTCTTTATGTGACCTGGTAAGGTGATGTCATCCTAGCACAGCTGGCCGGAGAACCTATTGTTATAGTTTTCCTTTTTAGCAAGGTTATCTATTCTTCCATGAGAAATTGTAAGACTTATTCTATAAGTTGTTCCTGATGGATCATTTGTGTATCCAAAGTCTGATCTTTGCTTGAAGACCATGTTAGTGCTATGTCGAAACATGTCTGTGGTACTCCGATCATCAATAAGAGCTTTTGAAGCACCATGCTAAATTTCCTTTATCAATTATTCAAACACCATTGTTTGGGTAATGTCATGAAATACCTCTCCCCTTACCTAAATGGTTTTATACTTTCTGTCCTGTCATGGATATCATGCTCTGCTTGTCCTTGGGAAGGATATGCCCTTGAAATATGTGTTTAAACACATTTTCCTTTCCATTGTCTAGTTTAACCTTTCTTGTAATCTGACTTAACTGAGCAGTGGTAATTCCCTGCTTAGTAAGCACCTCGTTGTACAACTCTGTCAGTAAGACCCTGTTACCATTGTTGATGACATTCTGGTAACCACCGATGGACGAGAACTTTGCCTATTGGTCTGCCTCGTTCAACGAGCAGGAAAATGGTTCTCTTTGTCCCTCGCCCTTGGTACCGACGTTGTTGCCAACATAAACGACAAGCTACCCTCTGACAAGCCTTGCTTGCATGATCACGCAAGACGTCTCCGCCCTTCCTACTTTTAACCACATGGTGGGCCCATAACCCACAGTTCCACAGGATCGAAACCTGACTCTCCTATACCCCCCTGTTGTCAAAGTTATTCCTCGCGCTTGACTTTGTAAGTAATTCACGGGCCACCTGCCTAGTGATCTATTCTGGTATCAGATGCAATGCTAATTCACATTGCTCTAAACCCCTTCAACACTTTGTTTCAGGCATCAAACGATTGCCTATCCGATCGAAGCTTCTCATGGTACCTTCTTACTTTGCTCTCGATATCTTCTTAAGTTTCAAATCGAGAGATACTTATGCTTCTTCCCTGAGTTAACCGTCTAATGCTCGATCTTGTTAGAATCCATCCATATCGAGTTTTCCCTTCTTACCCTTTCATAAGTACGGTGAAGATCCTGAAGGAAGGACGACAACTTCATCATGATGACCTGAAGTGGAGAAATGAAGACATCAGCGCTATGGATCGACCACTTCGAGAAGAGCAACCAAGACCGAGAAGATTCGTTAGGATTTCGTAACCAGAAGTTTCCCCCTTATTCCACCTCTTAAATCTCGGGATGAGATTTCTTGTAGTGGAGGAGAATTGTGATGCCCGTATAATCATGCTACAGTAACCCTCAGCTAATGATGCCATGTCACCTCCATTACTGTTGCTAATCTCGTGTTAGTTCAAAAAGATTCAAATTCAAATTTGAATTAAAATCAAATGATAGAAGTTTTCAAACGTTAAAACTAAAATGTTCAAGTTGTGCCAAATAATGCGTAGGTAATTGTGGTGAAGAAACCACACTATGAAAAGAAATGTTTAACTATTCAAGATAAATAAAACTCTAGGTAAAACAATTAATTAAATACCTTTTTTATTATATAAAATTCTAAACTATTTTGTTCTGGGTAAAACCTTTTGTGATAGTGGGTTTAGTGGAAATGCTAAATTAGGAGTTGAGATTATATTTTTTTACAAAATTAAAATAAATTGAAAAGTCAAAAGGAAACACTTAAATAAAAGGAAAACTAAACCAAAAGAATAAATGAATAAAAGGAAAACCCCTGATGGGCCCCGGCCCATCAGGCCACAACCCAGGCCGGCCCACCACACACATTGGCCTACTTAACCCACCCCAAAATCTAACCTAGCCGATCCCCTCTCTCTCACTCCCCCCTCGGTCAACTCTTCCACCCCCGATCCCGATCCGGATCGGGGCGACGACCCCGCTGACGCCGACGCACGGAGGCCTTCCCTCGCCGGAGCCACTGCCATCGCCGTGCTCCTCCATCCCCTCGCCTCGTCGCTCACCGCTCGTCGCCCCGCTGCCCGATCCCGTCGCCCTTGGTGCCCGACGCCGCACGTCGCCCGGCCCCACCGCCGTCGCACCTCGCCGCGACGCCGCCGCCTCCACCTCGTCATTCTACCCGCCGGCCTGCCTCCTGCTCCGCCGCGTCATCCCCGCCGACCACCCTGAGCCTCCCCGAGCACGCTGCCTTGTCCCCAACACCCGTAGTGAGCCCCCCTCTTCTCTCCCTCGCGCGTTCGCCCACCGCCTGGCTCTGCCGCCCGAGCTCCCGCCCACGGCCACCACGGCCCCTACCGCCCCCTGCTCCCAGCGTCATGAGCTCCCGCCTCGGCCTGGCCTCCACTTGCCGACGGCCGCTGGTCCCACGCCCGCCCGTGGCGCTGACCGCCACCTCCTGTGGCCCCCCCTGCTGGCCTCGCCTCTTGCGCCGGCTCGCTGGGGCTGAGTCGCCTGCCGCTCATCCACAATGGCGCCCCTAGTTCACTGCAGGTGGTGTCGCCCTCACGGGCTCGCCTGCACCCCATGCCCAGTAGCCCAGGCTCCCATGCCCGCTAGGACCCCCCCTTGCCTATGACACAGGGGCCCCACCCCTAGAACGTTTAAAAAAGGATTTTTTTAAAATTAATTATTAATAATAATTAATTAACTAAATTAATTAACTAAATAAATTCTGTATTAGATCAACCTAATAACTAGTTAACCTAACTAACTATTGTTAATTAGCTAAACAGTCCCTGACAAGAGGGACCCACCTGTCAGATTGACCAGGTCAACGGTTAATGTTGACTGCTGACGTCATGCTGACATCAGCAAACACTATTCTGGATAATGTTAATTTAATTAATAATTAATAAATTAGAAAATGATTTAAAACTTTAAAAATTAATATAAATTAAATCGTAGCTCAAATGAAAATAGTTTCTACATGAAAGTTGCTCAGAACAATGAGACGAATCCGGATATGCAGCCTGGTCATCCGCCACACACCCCTAACATATCGAACACGCAACTTTCCCCCTCCGGTTCCTCTGTCCGAAAAAACGAAGCACTGGGGATACTTTCCTCTTATGTTTTTCCCCTTCGTCGGTATCACCTCGTACCGCGTTAGGGCATACCTAGCACCGCGTATTGCCTCGTATGTTTTGTGATGCTTTGTTTGCTCTGTATTTACTGTTTGCCCCCCCTCTTCTGCTGCGGTAAACCCCGAGACCGACGCTGATGCCACTGAGTACGACTACGTCACCGATGACCCTTCTTCCTGTACAACAAAGCTTCCAGGCAAGCCCCCCCTTGATCACCAGATATCGCCTATTCTTCTCTATACTGCTTGCATTAGAGTAGTGTAGCATGTTACTACTTTTGGTTAATCCTATTCTGCTGTATAGCCTGTCATTGTTCCTACAATTGTTGATACCTTTACCTTCTATCCTAATGCTTAGTATAGGATTCTAGTGTTCCATAAGTGGCCCTACACTCTTGTCCGTATGCCATGCTATACTATTGGGCCGTGATCACTTCGGGAGGTGATCACGGGTATATACTATATACTTTATATACATGACACATGTGGTGACTAAAGTCGGGTCAGCTCGTTGAGTACCCGCAAGTGATTCTGATGAGGGGGCTGAAGGGACAGGTGGCTCCATCCTGGTAGAGGTGGGCCTGGGTTCCCGACGGCCCCGATCGTTACTTTTGTGGCGGGTTTATTGTGGCTGGTTGAGACCCCCTAGGAGAGAGGTGGGCCTGGCCCTGTTCGGCATTCGCGGATACTTAACACGCTTAACGAGATCTTGGTATTTGATCTGAGTCTGGCCATTGGCCTATACGCACTAACCAACTACGCGGGAACAGTTATGGGCACTCGACGTCGTGGTGTCAGCCGAAGCCTTCGTGATGTCAGCGACTAAGAAGCGCGCCGGATTGGACTGGAACGCCTGCTAGGCTAGGTCTGCTTCCGGCCGCGTTCGCAACGTGCAGGTGTGCTAAGGGCGATGGGCCCAGACCCCTGGCGCTTAGGTTTAGACCGGCGTGCTGACCTCTCTGTTGGCCTAGGTGGGGCTGGGACATGTTGATCTTCTGAGGCCGGGCATGACCCAGAAAAGTGTGTCCGGCCAAATGGGATCAAGCGTGTTGGGTTATGTGGTGCACCCTTGCAGGGAAGTTAATCTATTCGAATAGCCGTGATCTTCGGTAACAGGACGACTTGGAGTTGTACCTTGACCTTATGACAACTAGAATCGGATACTTAATAAAACACACCCTTCCAAGTGCCAGATACAACCCGGTGATCACTCTCTAACAGGCGACGAGGAGGGATTGCGGTAGGATTATGCTATGCGATGCTACTTGGAGGACTTCACTACTCTCTTCTACATGTCTGAAGACGGAGGCTGCCGAGCGTAGTCTTGACAGTGATTAGTTATCCCCTCTCATTCGGCATTCTGTAGTTCAGTCCACCGATATGGCCCTTTACACATATACCCATGCATATGTAGTGTAGCTCCTTGCTTGCGAGTACTTTGGATGAGTACTCACGGTTGCCTTGTTCCCCCTTTTCCCCCTTTCTTTACCCGATTGCTGTGACCAGACGATGGAGCCCAGGAGCCAGACGCCACCTTCGACGACGACTCCTACTACATCGGAGGTGCCTACTACTACGTGCAAGGGTCACGGCGACCCACTGGAGTAGTTTAGGAGGATCCCAGGCAGGAGGCCTGCGCCTCTTTCGATCTGTATCCCAGTTTGTGCTAGCCTTCTTAAGCCAACTTGTTTAACTTATGTCTGTACTCAGATTTTGTTGCTTCCGCTAACTCGTCTATGATCGAGCACTTGTATTCGAGCCCTCGAGGCCCCTGGCTTGTATTATGATGCTTGTATGACTTATTTATGTTTTAGAGTTGTGTTGTGATATCTTCCCGTGAGTCCCTGATCTTGATCGTACACGTTTGCATGCATGATTAGTGTACGATTGAATCGGGGGCGTCACAAATAACTAGGCACATCAGTATCATTTCTCTGAGAATCTTGCTCAATTCTCTTAGGGTGGCCTTCAGGATACAAAGGTTCCTGAGTCATTCTACCAGTTCTAGTAGCCACTCTAATAGCATAATTATTTTTCTTACTATTCATTTATTGAGCAAATCATTTTGAGCCTTAAGTACTTGTTCTACTTGAGTGGTAACCATAGAAGCATGTTTGCTAATGAGTTGAAGTTCACATCTAACATTAGCCATATAATCACCCAAGCGTTTAATCATATCGGAATCATATTTCAATTGTCTACCAAAATAAGCATTAAAATTTTCTTGTTTGACAATAAAATTATCAAACTCATCCAAGGAATATCACCTTCATCAAATCTATAGAGAGAATTTACCTTTACTACCTGTGTCGGGTTATCAGGATCAGGAGGTTCTTCAATAGGTAATGGATCAAGATCATATGTTTCTTCAACAGGCGGTAAATTAAGACCTTGTATTTCTTCAATAGGAGGTAAATTCTTAACATCTTCAGCTTTAATACCTTTTTCTTTCATAGATTTCTTTGCCTCTTGCATATCTTTAGGACTGAGAAATAGAACACCTCTCTTCTTTGGAGTTGGTTTAGGCATAGGCTCAGTAATTGGACCAGGAGCTGGCTCAGGAGGTGCCTAATTATTTTCATTTGTCAACATATTATTCAATAAAATTTCAGCTTCATCCGGTGTTCTTTCCCTGAAAAGAGAACCAGCACAACTATCTAGGTAATCTCTGGAAGCATCGGTTAGTCCATTATAAAAGATATCAAGTATTTCATTTTTTTAAGAGGACGATCAAGCAAAGCATTAAGTAACTTGAGAAGCCTCCCCCAAGTGGGAGACTCTCTTCTTCAATTTGCACGAAGTTGCATATTTCGTTTAAAGCAACTTGTTTCTTATGAGCAGGGAAATATTTAGCAGAGAAGTAATAAATCATATCCTGGGGACTATGCACACAACCAGGATCAAGAGAATTAAACCATATCTTAGCATCACCCTTTAATGAGAACGAAAATATTTGAAGGATATAAAAGTAGCGAGATCTCTCATCATTAGTGAACAGGGTGGCTATATCATTTAATTTAGTAAGATGTGCCACAACAGTTTCAGATTCATAACCGTGAAAAGGACCAGATTCAACCAAAGTAATTATATCAGGATCAATAGAGAATTCATAATCCTTATCGGGAACGCAAATAGGTGAAGTAGCAAAAGCAGGGTTGGGTTTCATTCTATCTCTAAGAGATTCTTTACTCCATTTAACTAACAGCCTCTTAAGTTCGTATCTATCTTTGCAGGAAAAAATGGCTGCAGAAAATTCCATATCAAAAACATAACCCTCAGGAATAGCAGGCATATCTTCATCATCACTTTCATCAATATAATCAGTTTCAATAATTTCTTCCTCTCTAGCCCTAGAAATTTGTTCATCAAGAAATTCACCAAGGGGCACAGTAGTATCAAGCATAGAAGTAGTTTCATCATAAGTATCATGCATAGCAGAAGTGGCATCATCAATAACATGCGACATATCACAACGAATAGGAGAAGCAGGTTTAGGTGTCACAAGCTTACTTATAACAGAAGGTGAATGAAATGCAGAGCTAGATGGCAGTTCCTTACCTCCCCTCGTAGTTGAGGGATAAATTTTTGTCTTAGCATCATTCAAGTTCTTCATAGTGTCTAGCAGATATAAATCCCAAGTAACTCAAAGAATAGAGCTATGCTCCCCGGCAACGGCGCCAGAAATTTGTCTAGATAACCCACAAGTATAGGGGGTCGCAACAGCTTTCGAGGGTAGAGTATTCAAACCAAATTTATTGATTCGACACAAGGGGAGAAAAAGAATATTCTCAAGTATTAGCAACTGAGTTGACAGTTCAGCCACACCTGGAGAACTTAATATCGGCAGCAAAGTATTTAGTAGCAAAGTAGTATGATAGTAGTGGTAACGGTAACAAAAGAGTAATGAAAGAAAAAGTAATATTTTTGGTGTTTTGTAATGATTGTAACAGTAGCAACGGGAAAGTAAATAAGCGTAAACCAGTATATGGAAAGCTCGTAGGCATTGGATCAGTGATGGATAATTATGCCGGATGCAGTTCATCATGTAATAGTCATAACATAGGGTGACACAAAACTAGCTCCAATTCATCAATGTAATGTAGGCATGTATTCCGAATTATTCATACGTGCTTATGGAAAAGAACTTGCATGACATCTTTTGTCCTACCCTCCCGTGGCAGTAGGGTCCTAATGGAAACTAAGGGATATTAAGGCCTCCTTTTAATAGAGAACCGCAACAAAGCATTAGCACTTAGTGAATACATGAACTCCTCAAACTATGGTCATCACCGAGAAGTATCCCGATTATTGTCACTTCGGGGTTGTCGGATCATAACACATAATAGGTGACTATAGACTTGCAAGATAGGATCAAGAACTCACATATATTCATGAGAACATAATAAGTTCAGATTTGAAATCATGGCACTCGGGCCCTAGTGACAAGCATTAAGCATAGAAAAGTCATAGCAACATCAATCTCAGAACATAGTGGATACTAGGGATCAAACCCTAACAAAACTAACTCGATTACATGATATATCTCATCCAACCCATCACTGTCCAGCAAGCCTACGATGGAATTACTCACGCACGGCGGTGAGCATCATGAAATTGGTGATGGAGGATGGTTGATGATGACGACGGCGACGAATCCCCCTCTTCGGAGCCCCGAACGGACTCCAGATCAGCCCTCCCGAGAGGTTTTAGGGCTTGGCGGCGGCTCCGTATCATAAAACGCGATGATTTCTTCTCTCTGATTTTTTCTCTCCGAAAGCCAATATATAGAGTTGGAGTTGGCGTCGGAAGGTCTCTAGGGGGCCCACGAGGTAGGGGGGCATTCCCCCCACCCTCGTGGACAGGGTGTGGGCCCCCTGGTCTTCATCTTTGGCGAGGATTTTTTATCATTTTTTCTAAGATGTTCCGTGGAGTTTCAGGTCATTCCGAGAACTTTTGTTTTCTGCACATAAAACAACATCATGGCAATTCTGCTGAAAACTGCGTCAGTCCGAGTTAGTTCCATTCAAATCATACAAGTTAGAGTCCAAAACAAGGGCAAAAGTGTTTGGAAAAGTAGATACGACGGAGACGTATCACTAAACTCCACTCCAACTTAAAGAAGTTAAAAACTGCAACTTTTGGTACTTAGTGTCTAATGACCCCCCTCTAGACACCTCTTCTCGATCCTTTCAATTGGTATCAGAGCTTTGGTCTCCATTGCCTTGGTTTAAACACCTTTGGAGGAAGATGGATGTGTCTACTTTAGGGAGTCTTAGACATAGAGTGCCTATTCTTGATGGAGAATATTTTCATGAGTGGAAAAATGAAATGCTTGAGATTTTAAATGAATATCATTTGAACAAGTACATTGCTAGCCCTTGTGCACCTCATATTGATCCCTTGCATCCCACACCCGAAGAGGATCTTGACATGATTCACAATCTTAGAACCATCAATCTTATCATAAGAGGATTGCCCAAAAACTTGATTGCTAGTTTGCCTACTCTTGATTGTGCCTATACCATATGAAATTTCTTGAGGAACGATTTCCATATTATTCCTTGAAAAATTTAGATGAAATTCTCCATAAGTCTATTGCCTTGAGTAAGATGAATTCTAGTGATCCTAGCTTTGGTGATTGTCTATGTGAGCTTACAAATCTCATGCGTGCCATAGGAGATGTTGGAATCATTAGCAATATTATTTCCGAAGCTATTAGAATCCATAAAGACAACCATAGAAATAATCATTTGTCTAATGAATTACCCTCTCTAGGAATTGATCAATCACAAGAAGATGTTGAACATGGATACTATGATGAGGATGATGATAGTGAATATGATCTTGATGATGAAATGAGACACTTTGGTCTTATGGCAAATCTTCGCGGCTACATGGTTGGAGGAAAGGAATGGGTCCTTGATAGTGGATGTACTGATCATATGACCGGAGATAAAGACATGTTCCGTGAGCTTGCTGAAAACGACGGCCCTCGAAAATATGTCACTTTTGGTGATAATTCAAAGGGTAAGGTGGTTGGCCTTGGTAAGGTGGCCATCTCACATGATAGCTCCATACAAAATGTCATGCTCGTTGAATCTCTTGGCTACAACTTACTTTTAGTATCTAGACTTGCCGATTTCGGTTTCAATGTCCTATTTACTGAAGTAGGTTTCCAAGTGTTTCGTAGAGATAATCATAAAATGGTCTTCACCGATGTATGTAGAGGTGATCTCTACATTGTTGATTTCACTAAAAAGGCTCAACCTAGAACTTGGTTTATTGCTAAATCTTCTAAAGGCTGGTTGTGGCATAGAAGACTAGGTCATGTTGGTATGCGAAACCTTGACAAGCTTATTAAAGGAAATCATATCCTTGGCATTAACGATGTCATATTTGATAAGGATAGACTTTGAAGTGCTTGTCAAGCGGGTAAACAAGTTGGAGGAAGGCATCCCGTGAAGAACATCATGACCACAAGGAGGCCACTCGAGCTACTTCACATGGATCTTTTTGGTCCCAACGCTTACAAAAGTCTAGGTGGAAATTCTTTTGGTCTAGTTATAGTTGATGATTTTTCAAGATTTACGTGGGTATTCTTTCTCGATGATAAATCGCAGGTCAAAAAGATCTTCAAGAACTTCGCTAGGAAGGCCCAAAATCAATTTGACGTGAAGAACAAGAAGTTTCGAAGCGACAACGGAACGGAGTTCAAGAACGCAAATGTGGATACCTTTCTTGACGAAGAAGGGATTTCACACGAGTTCTCGGCTACATACACACCTGAACAAAATGGATTTGTTGAGAGGAAGAACGGGACGCTCATTGAAATGGCAAGAACGATGCTTGATGAGTACAAGACGCCAAAGCACTTTTGGACGAAAGCGGTTGAGACAGTTTGTCATGCAACAAATCGCTTGTATCTTCACAAGCTACTCGGCAAGACGACATACGAGCTCCTCACCGGTAACAAACCCCAAGTTGGATACTTTCGAGTATTCGGCTCAAAGTGCTACATTCTTGATAAGCATCGTCGTTCTAAATTTTCTCCTAAGTCTCATGATGGTTTCCTACTTGGTTATGGCTCAAACTCTAACACATACCATGTCTACAACAATTTCACCCGAAAGGTTGAAGAAACGGTAGATGTGAAATTTGATGAATCTAATGGCTCGCAAGTAGAGCAGTTGCCAATTGATGTAGGAGACAAAGAACCCTCGGAAGCAATCGAAGACTTGTCTATTGGCAAGATTCGTCCAACGGAGGTGAAGGAGAGTACCTCGTCCATCCAAGTGGAAGCTTCTACCTCACGACAAGGTGAACCAAGAGTTGATACGGAGGCATCCACAAGTGGGACACACCAAGATGAAGAAAACGAGGAAGTGCACCAAGACGAACGCCAACAACCTCCTTCTCATCCACGACAAGAGAACGACAACGCCAACAATGAAGAAGGCCAAGAAGAAGAATAAGATGAAGAAGATGTTCAACCAAGACCCAAGCAAAAGCTTTCGCGAGTTTGAGCAAGAATTGCTAAAGACCATCCCGTCGAGCAAATCTACAAAGATATCCAAACCGGGAGAATCACTCGCTCAAAAACTCGTTTAGCTAACTTTTGTGACTATTACTCATTCATCTCTAGCATTGAACCTATGAAGGTTGAAGAAGCATTGGAAGATCTGGACTGGATAAACGCTATGCATGAAGAGCTACACAACTTTGAGAGAAATCAAGTGTGGACATTGGTTGAGAAGCCCGACAACAACCACAACATCATCGGTACCAAATGGGTGTTTTGTAACAAGCAAGATTAAGATGGACAAGTGGTTCGCAACAAAGCACGTCTCGTCGCCCAAGGCTACACACAAGTCGAAGGTATGGACTATGGTGAGACATATGCTCCCGTTGCTAGACTTGAGTCCATTCGCAACTTACTTGCTTATGTTAATCACCATGATATCACCTTGTACCAAATGGACATTAAAAGTGATTTTCTAAATGGTGAAATTGAGGAGGAAGTTTATGTTAAGAAACCTCCCGGCTTTGTCAATCCTAAGAAACCTGATCATGTCTACAAACTTCACAAAGCCCTTTATGGTCTTAAACAAGCTCCTAGAGCATGGTATAAATGCTTGACCAAGTTCCTTATTGAAAAAGGCTTTGAAATTGGTAAAATTGATTATACTCTTTTTACAAAAAGGGTTAATGGGGAACTATTTGTATGCCAAATTTATGTCGATGATATTATATTTGGTTCTACTAACCCTCATTTTAGTGAAAATTTTGGGAAGCTAATGTCGGAGAAGTTTGAGATGTCTATGATGAGTGAACTCAAATTCTTTCTTGGTTTGCAAATCAAGCAAACTAAGGAAGGTACCTTTGTCTCTCAAACAAAGTACACCAAGGACTTATTCAAGAAGTTCAATATGCAAGAATGCAAAGGTATGACTACACCCATGCCTACTAGTGGACATCTTGATTTGACCAAAGATGGTGAACCGGTTGATCAAAAGGTTTACCGCTCTATGATTGGTTCATTGTTATATCTAAGTGCTTCACGTCCCGATATTATGCTAAGTGTGTGCATGTGTGCACGATATCAAGCTGCTCCTAAGGAATGTCATGTTAAGGCCGTGAAAAGGATAGTGAGATACTTAATCCATACACCAAATTATGGCATTTGGTATCCTAAGAGGTCTTCTTTCGATCTTGTTGGCTACTTCGACTCGGACTATGCCGGTGACAAGGTTGATAGAAAGTCCACTTCGGGTACTTGTCAATTCGTTGGTAGATCTCTTGTGTCTTGGTCTTCCAAGAAACAAAACTCGGTATCCTTATCCACAGCCGAAGTGGAATACATTGCCACTGGTTCATGTTGTGCTCAATTACTTTGGATGACCCAAACTCCTAAAGATTATGGGATATATGTGAAACATGTTCCATTACTTTGTGACAATGAAAGTGCTATCAAGATTGCTCACAATCCCGTGCAACACTCTTGAACTAAGCATATTGAAGTTCGTCATCATTTCATTCGAGATCACGTTGCTAAGGGTGACATTAATCTTAAGCATGTTCGCACTGACAAGCAATTAGCGTATATATTCACTAAACCACTTGATGAGAAAGTGTTTTGCAGGTTAAGAGGAGAATTGAACATCATTGATGCTTCAAACTTGGAGTAGGAACTCCATGGGATACGTGCAAGACTTGAGCTTATAACTAATCCTTGATATATCTCTTATGATGATTATCTTATGTCTTGGATATATTTGCATCTTGCATGTTATCTAACCCTTGTAGGTACTTGGATGAATCTAAACCTATGAGATCGCAACTCACTCACATCTTGAGCAATCTCTACATCACCAAGTCTCTACACAATGGTGGTTGAAGACAAGGAAGCACGAAACCATTCAAACATATACTTTGACAAATTCTATGTTGAGTATCATGATTGTCATTTTGGATACACAAGTGCTCTTCCTTGCGAAAACTAACCCATGTAGGTAGATGAACTCAAATTCCAAATGGTGCTCCCAACTCTTGATGAGCTACATCAACCTTGAGCAACCCACACAAGTTCAACTACATGATCACGATCAACACCACCACCCAAGGTATGTTATTCCATCTTAGAGAAGCTTTACTCCAGGTCATGAGTCAAAGCAACTCGACAAGATGTGAATACATCAAGATGCTTAAACGAAAAATGGCAACCCCATTTTGCGCTTAAACGATGAGTATGACCTATGATCAAGTGATCTCACTTGACTCCTAAGTCAATATACTCTAACATAGGTGACTTTGTCGCCGACCATCTCTAGATGAAGTTTTATTGTGTTCTTTTCTGTGCCCTTGCATTTGTCTCATGCATATTTGTTTTCCCCTTTCAAAAAAAAACTTCTTCATCTAGATTTCCTTTCTTTCCTTTTCTTTTCGTTTCTATTTGTTCTGCATTCCCTGCGTCCAATTCATTGCAAATCTTTCAGTTAATTCCTTGCAAATCCTTCTGAGATCTTACTTGTCTAGTGAGCTGAGGTGACAAATGCTTTTCTCTGTGATGAACTCGGTCACACCGGTTTCTTGTTATCGGTCTAACCAAAGTTTTTTGGTGCAACCGAAGCATCCAACTCGGTGCCACCGATTTCACTACAGGAAAAACATTTTGCCATTTATTCCTGATTTACTTTTGGTCCCGCTCCACTCAATGAATCTTGTCCTCTACAAGCATCACATTTACCTTAGTGCTTTGTGCTGTGACTCAAGGACCAAACCCATTCACGACAAATTCCAGAAGACCCTTCTTGGAAATTGATGTCAAAGGGGGAGAGAGAGATCACATGAAAGCTTAATCATATCCCTAGGGGGAGAGATCTCTAGGGGGAGGGAATACTCAAGGAAAGAGTAATCTTCAAGGATCCCAGATGCTTGGTGTTCAAGAGGAGAGATACCACATGCTTTCTTCTTGAGGGGAAAGACATGTTCATATGTGCTTATTTGCATTAGCTCTGTTCATTTGTTTCTTTGAGCTCTGATTTTTTGTTCCCTATCTTCTCCCAGTATCCCATGCTAGATTCAAGGGGAGCAAGACATCTAAGGGAAAGAAATTTCTTAAATTCCTTGCATATCTTTACCTTTGGGGACATGTCAATATCTATTGTGGTACTTAGTACTCATTCTACATGTCATCCCAGTCTTGGTACTCTTGTGGTCTCTTTTGTTTGCTCTGGCTAATAGGTGTATCTGTGTTATCTAACCTTGTTTATGCAGGTTCATTCCATCCTAAGCCAACTCAAGACCACAAGGTAAGTATATGCATCACAATCATGTCTATGAGGAATTCTTGCTGATGTACATATTGTTTGCAAGAAGGACTCATGAGCATGAACGTACATTTACCATATTCATATCTCTTGCTCTGATGCATATAGCCAAGATACATGTAACACATTGCCTACTCTGTCATGGTTATGCTCTCACATGCTTCAATATTCCATATTCACATGATTGCATACATGTAGGGGGAGCCTATGCAGGTTACATGTCTTTCCAAAGCCTTACTTGTTATTCTCTATATCTTTATCTAAAGCTTTGATGTATGTTGCCATCAATTACCAAAAAGGGGGATATTGAAAGCACAAGTGCTCCCTGGGTGATTTTGGTAATTAATGTCAACATATCTCTTGTTGGACTAACACTTTTACCTAGTATGTTTCAGATAAGTTCAACAATGAAGTGGGATGGACTAAAGGATGTGGAACCCCTTCAAGATGCTAAGGACAAAGGATTGGCTCAAGCTTCAAGCACAAGACTCTACATTTTATATTTTAGTGATCCAAGATCACATTGAGTCTATAGGAAAAGCCAATACTATCAAGAGGGGATGAGGTGTTGCTTAATGGCTTACTTGCTCAAAGTGCTTAGTGATATGATCCAAAACCCTCAACTACTTTACCACATCCACATATGACCTAAACAAAAATTCCAACACGGTCCCACCGATTCTTTCTATCCGGCGCCACCGAGTTCAGATGCCATAGCCACTGCCACAAACCCTAGGCAAACCGGTCTCACCGATAGGGATCTCGGTCTCACCGAGATGGGATTGTAATCTCTCTGTGTATGTCCATTACCAAAATCAGTCTCATCGAGTTTGTGTAATCGGTACTACCGGGATTACAATGCAAGCTTTCTGGTTAGCTTATTACCAAAATCGGTCTCACCGAGTTTGTGTAATCGATCCTACCGAGTTTGCCTTACCAACTCTCTGGTTAGCTTATTACCAAAATCGGTCCTACCGAGTTTGTGTAATCGGTCTCACCGAGATTACGTTATGCCCTGACCCTAACCATATCGGTCCTACCGAGTTGCATGTCGGTCCCACCGAAAATCCTAACGGTCACTAGATTTGCTGAATTGGTCCAACCGAGTTTCTCAATTCGGTCCCACCAAGATTGGTAAGTTGTGTGTAACGGTTAGATTTTGTGTGGAGGCTATATATACCCCTCCACCCACTCTTCATTCATGGAGAGAGCCATCAGAATGAACCTACACTTCTGATACACATTTTCTAAGAGAGAATCACCTACCCTTGTGTTGAGGCCAAGATATTCCATTCCTACCATATGAATCTTGATCTCTAGCCTTCCCCGAGTTGCTTTCCACTCAAATCTTCTTTCCACCAAATCCAAATCCTGTGAGAGAGAGTTGAGTGTTGGGGAGACTATCATTTGAAGCACAAGAGCAAGGAGTTCATCATCAACACACCATTTGTTACTTCTTGGAGAGTGGTGTCTCCTAGATTGGCTAGGTGTCACTTGGGAGCCTCCGACAAGATTGTGGAGTTGAACCAAGGAGTTTGTAAGGGCAAGGAGATCGCCTACTTCGTGAAGATCTACCTCTAGTGAGGCAAGTCCTTCGTGGGCGATCGCATGGTGGGATAGACAAGGTTGCTTCTTCGTGGACCCTTTGTGGGTGGAGCCCTCCGTGGACTCGCGCAACCGTTACCCTCCGTGGGTTGAACTCTCCATCAACGTGGATGTACGATAGCACAACCTATCAGAACCACGACAAAAACATCCGTGTCTCCAATTGCGTTTGAATTCTCCAAACCCTTCCCTTTACATTCTTGCAAGTTGCATGCTTTAGTTTCCGCTGCTCATATACTCGTTGCATGCTTGCTTGTTATGTATTGTGATTGTTAAAATTGTGCCTAAACTCCACTCCAACTTAAAGAAGTTAAAAACTGCAACTTTTGGTACTTAGTGTCTAATCACCCCCCTCTAGACACCTCTTCTCGATCCTTTCAGCGAGCGGAGGTCTGGTCCGACTGCACCGTGACCAGGGTGGCGGCCGTGGCTTCCGCGCGCCTCTCAGCCTCATCCAACCTGGGCCTGAGGGCAGCGGCCCTGCCCTCACCTTCCACGCCCGCGAGCTTCAACTTTAGGTCGTACCGGCCCTCCAGGTCCGCGCGAGCCTCGGCCACCCGGCGGCTCACCTCCCCCTGAACTCCAGCCTCGCGAGCCCCGACGGCGTCTTCTGCTCGGGCAACTTGATGTTCCCTCGTCTCCAATTGCTCAAGCTCGCGGCTACGCTCCATGGCCACCAGAGCCCGTGCCTCCTCACGCTTCCGGACCTCCTCTTCCTCCGCGGGCGCCCCCCTCAGCGACACAAGAGCGGCCCTGCGCGCCTCCACCTGCTTCTCAAGAGACACGCTCCAGGCCTGGAGTTCCCACGCGCGCTTCTCCGTAGCCTCGCGGTGGCGATCAGCCTCGCGAGCCTCCTCCAAGGCTCGTGAGCGGGCTTTGTAGGAAACCTTGAGGGACGCCTCGGCCTTCGCATTCTCAAGGTCACGCTGATAGCGGCCGATGTTGATGCCCACCTTCAGCTTGCGCCGCTCCTCTGCCAGCCGGGGACCTTCAGCCTCAAGATCGACACTCATGAGCTCTTCACCAGGCCAGCCCATCGCGTTCATCGCCTCCTGAAAGAGCTCATGCGAACCACGCTCCGCCCGCGCTCAAGCTCGAAGGCCCGGCCTTCTTCGTCCTCCACCAAGGGGGCTGTGGGCGGGGCGCCACGCGGTGCGCCACCCCTCGGCAGGGGGCTGGGGGCTGGCGCCGCACCCGACACCAGCCTGTCTTCGCGAGAAGCCCAAGCCTACTGGGGCTTGCTGCTCAAGGAGGAGCCGAGGATCGAAGCCAACAAGTTGCCGTCAAAGATCAGCGGAGGAGTCTTGGGTACGCCTGCCAAGCTCCACGCCAGGCCAAGGGGGAGGAGTGACGAGGCTGTGGGATTAGTGCACCAGGAAGGAAAGAGTTCCCCTTCAACCAACTCTGCCCCAGGGGCAATCAGTGGACTCGCAGCGCTCGAGGCTAGCGGGAGAATTAAGGAAGAAGGAGGCCGTTTCTCAGGAGGCTCGGTAGCCTTAGTAGAAGGGGCCCAGAAAGACTGGCGTCAGAAGAAGAAAGCAGCACACGGAAAGCCACAACTGTGCGATACTTACGCGTCAATGGCGATGTACTTCCTCCGCTTCAGCGGCCCGAAGATGTTGCTGCCGCTGGGAGAACCTTTCCTCTTGCGGAGCTCCTCGAAGTCCACACAAAGACGACCGAAACGCTGGACATGACGGCCGGTGCGGAGCGGGGCCGTAGAAGAGCTCGGGAGAATATCTTCAGGGGTGCCCGGTTGTGGCGAACAACCAGTCACCGTTTCACCACGACCTCCCGAGGCTCCCGGAGCCTTGGCCTTGGGAGCCACGTGCAGCGTCTCCTCAGCAACCGATGCCCCAGGAGGGGGGGGGGGTGGCAAGCTCCTGAGGATGATGCCCCAGGATCACCACTCGGCGCGTGCTCCTCAGCACTCAAGCCGCCAGTCTCCGCCTGAGCTCGCCCACCTGCACCGTCACTTGGGGCGAGCCCAGCTTCAGGGGCAAGGAAGGGAACCACGACGATGGGGTTCTCACAAGGCCCCTCCAGGACGATTGGCCGCAGCCCCCATTCATCAAAGAGAGGCATGTCCTTTACAAATTCATCCTTATTCTTGCAGCGGTACAGCAGGCAGCTATTCCCGAGCAATTCGGCCGGCGGAGAGACACCCGTCAGGACCTTGAGCATTGTTCGCCACGTCCCAAGGAGGAGCCCGGACTCCTGAAACCTCATGTGGTCCTGGCTGCTGAGCAAGGTCCACATTGGGCGAGAATGGCGCTGAAGCGGAGCGACCCGGCGTTGGACGAATTCCTTCACCACCATCGGTGCAGTTACGTCGTGATCCTTCAGCAGCCTCAACTTGAGCCAGACGCGGGCGAGGCCAGGGCTCGCGAGCCGCTGATGGCCCCAGCCGGGGCTAGGAACAGCGGGCCCCGATGGAGCATGAAGCAGAGGATTGAGCACACCAGCATCGACGAAACCCCATCGTATCCGGAATTCGCTCGTGGATGGAGGAAGCTCGAAATCGACCCCCTCGCCTGCCGTCGCAGCCACAGCCAGGAAGCTCACGCACCCCGAGCATTGCTGAGGGTCGGCCAGATGCAACAAGAAGAAGTGGCGGAGGACAGCCACCGAAGGGGCGATGCCCACCATGGCTTCACACATGAAGGCGAAGACGGCAAGAAGAGTCACAGACTGAGGGTCAAGATGCAGCATGTAGATCTGATAATGCTCAAGCACAACATTGAAGAAGGCGGAGAAGGGAGGAATCAGGCCAGCCCAGAGGGCATCTATGAAGATTGGGATCTCGGTGGCCGTCTGGGTCGTGCGAGTGCGAGACGCGGGCCAAGCCATCGTCTCCCCCACTCATTGAAGCTGGAGGCAAGCATCAAGCGCACCTTATCCATGGCTTCGTCGTTAAGCACCCGAGACCGGCCAAGCGCCGGCGCGAAGGACGGAGGCCTAGCTGAAAGATGCAGAGGACTCTTCCCCTTCTCAGCTTGCTTAGGCGCCATGGCTATGGGGCAGGCGAAGCGCGAGTCAGATTGGAGAAGAGAAGCAGAGCCGCAAGGAAGCAGGGGAATTGGGGAAGCAAGGCGCAGGAGGCGGAGGAATAACCGTGTAGGCCGCAGGGGCAGCATAGCCAGGCGGATTCAAAGGCAGCATGGGGAAGCGGAGAAGCCCATGTCCAATCAACCGCCACGCGTCGACCGAGGCCGCAGGCTTTTGGGGCCCACCGTGCTCCGAACTTGACCCCGGACTTCTCCGCGAAGCCAAGCCTGAGCGCACCTTGGGCCCGGGGGCTACTGTCGGTGTTCTGGGAACGGGGGTCCCCAGACTTGCATGGCTGCGGCCCACAGCATGGCTAAGCAGCAGGCCGTACGGCCCATCTTCATCAACAAGGCATCCAAGACCCTCGCGAGGGTCCAAGCCTCGCGAGGCGGACAACACAAGACCTCCTCTGCAGTGGCCTAGCGAGGCAGGCTCATGAGGAGCGGAGATATCAAGGCGGGGCAAACCTCACGAGGCTCTCGTGACATAAGCCATGACGTACGGTACGAGGCGGGTGCCAGGCGGGCGCCAGTGCGCACAGCGTCCCCATTTCCTCTTTGGTGCTAAGAAGGCCAGCGCAGGCGAAGAGTACCGAGGCATTAGGCAAAGGTTGCCATATTGGTGCAATGAGACCAAGGCCAGGAGGAAGGCAAGGCGGAGGTCATCGTGGAGCCCAAGACGGCGTCACCCCAGAGCTTTTCGCAGGCGAAGACCGCTTTTGTCAGGATAGCTTGTACTAGCTGCCCCCCTTCAAATTTTCCCGCCGTTGTTGGCTCCCTTCCCGCTCGATATTTGGGAAGAGGACCAGGGCCTCTATAAATAGGACTAGCCACCACAGTAGAAAGGGGAGATCGAACCCTCACGCCACAAGTTCATACGCACAAGAACACCTCAACCTCAGGAGGTTGTTCTTCCCTTGTACTGTTCATCATCAGCCCGAGAGGCAATCCACCACCACCACACTCGAGTAGGGTATTACACCACATCAGTGGCCCAAACCAGTATAAACCCCGTGTCTTTCTGTGTTGTGAGTTCGTCGAGTTCGTCCGCAAGATCTTAGTGAGCTAGAGCGTAGATCAGTAGGAGGGAAAGACTTCGCGCGCACCCCAGTGTTTGAACCTTAAGGGTTTGCCGGAACCCCACATCCGACAGCCTTCTTTTCATGATCTACAAGCATAGAAAATTTACAACTCTCCACATAAGCAAAATTCTTCTCATTGGGAATAGTGGGAGCAAATTCAACAAAATAACTATCATGTGAGGCATAATCCAATTGAAAATTAAAATCATGATGACAAGTTTCATGGTTATTATTAATCTTTATAGCATACATGTCATCACAATAATCATCATAGATAGAAACTTTGTTCTCATAATCAATTCGAACCTCTTCCAAAATACTGGATTCATCACCAAATAAAGTCATGACCTCTCCAAATCCACTTTCGTAGTTATCACAATAATATTCAACATCCTCCAAAATAGTGGGATCATTACTTCCTAAAGTTGACACTCTTCCAAACCCATTTTCATCAATATAACCATCATAAATAGGAGGAATGCTATCATCATAATAAATTTCATATCAAAACTTGGGAGGTTAAACATATCATCTTCATAAAACATAGCATCCCCAAGCTTGTGGCTTTGCATATCATTATCATCATGGGTATTCAAAGAATTCATACTAACAACATTGCAATCATGCTCATCATTCACATATTTTATGCCAAGCATTCTATGTAATTCTTCTTCTAGTACTTGAGCACAATTTTCCTTCCCATCATTTTCACGAAAGACATTAAAAAGATGAAGAATATGAGGCACCCTTAATTCCATTTTTTGTAGTTTTCTTTTATAGATTAAACTAGTGATAAAACAAGAAACTAAAAGGTTCGATTGCAAGATCTAAAGATATACCTTCAAGCACTAACCTCCCCGGCAACAGCGCCAGAAACTGCTTGATGTCTACTACACAACCTTCTTCTTGTAGACGTTCTTGGGCCTCCAAGTGCTGAGGTTTGTAGGACAGTAGCAAATTTCCCTCAAGTGGATGACCTAAGGTTTATCAATCCGTGGGAGGCGTAGGATGAAGATGGTCTCTCTCAAGCAACCCTGCAACCAAATAACAAAGAGTCTCTTGTGTCCCCAACACACCTGAGGGAGTCCTGGATTAGGGGGTGTCCGGATAGCCGAACTATAACCTTTGGCCCGACTCCTGGACTATGAAGATACAAGATTGAAGACTTCGTCCCGTGTCCGGATGGGACTTTCCTTGGCGTGGAAGGCAAGCTTGGCGATACAGATATGTAGATCTCCTCCCATTGTAACCGACTCTGTGTAACCCTAGCCCTCTCCGGTGTCTATATAAACCGGAGGGTTTTAGTCCATTGGATGAACAACAATCATACCATAGGCTAGCTTCTAGGGTTTAGACTCTTTGATCTCGTGGTAGATCTACTCTTGTACTACCCATATCATCAATATTAATCAAGTAGGAGTAGGGTTTTACCTCCATCGAGAGGGCCCGAACCTGGGTAAAAACATCGTGTCCCTTGTCTCCTGTTACCATCCGCCTAGACGCACAGTTCGGGACCCCCTACCCGAGATCCGCCGGTTTTGACACCGACATTAGTGCTTTCATTGAGAGTTCCGCTGTGCCGTCGCCATCAGGAAGGATGCCTCATCCCGTCTTTAAAGACGGCACTGTTGCTAAAGGAGCTTTGGCTATCGGCCAAACTCTCCGGCTAGGCGGTTTTCTTATGAACGCCTGTTCGGCCGCTGAGGGAATCCTGGATTAGGGGGTGTCCGGATAGCCAGACTATGACGTTTGGCCGGACTCCTGGACTATGAAGATACAAGATTGAAGACTTCGTCCCGTGTCCGGATGGGACTTTCCTTGGCGTGGAAGGTAAGCTTGGCGATACGGATATGTAGATCTCTTACCATTGTAACCGACTCTGTGTAACCCTTACCCTATTCGGTGCCTATATAAACCGGAGGGTTTTAGTCCGTAGGACGAACAACAATCATACCATAGGCTAGCTTCTAGGGTTTAGCCTCTCTGATCTCGTGGTAGATCTACTCTTGTACTACCCATGTCATCAATATTAATCAAGCAGGAGTAGGGTTTTACCTCCATCGAGAGGGCCCAAACCTGGGTAAAAACATCGTGTCCCTTGGCTCCTGTTACCATCCGCCTAGACGCACAGTTTGGGACCCCCTACCCGAGATCCGCCGGTTTTGACACCGACATTGGTGCTTTCATTGAGACTTCCTCTGTGTCGTCATCTTTAGGCCCGATGGCTCCTCCGATCATCAATAACGATGCGCTCCAGGGTGAGATTTTTTCCCCGTACAGATCTTCGTATCCGGCGGCTTTGCACTGCGGGCCAATTCGCTTGGCCATCTGGAGCAGATTGAAAGCTACGCCCCTGGCCATCAGGTCAGATTTGGAAGTTTGAACTACACGGCTGACGTCCGCGGAGACTTGATCTTCGACGGGTTCGAGCCACAGCCAAGCGCACTGCACTGTCACGGGGGGCATGATCTAGCTCTGCCACCGGACAGTGTCCTGGAGGCCGTACCGGTATCCGCTCCGACCTTTAGATCGGAGCCGACTGCGCCGATCGAGGACAGGTGGCTGGACACCGCCTCGGGGGCTGCGATCTCAACAGCGATTGAGCCGTACACCTACCCTGTCCTTTGCGAAGCTCGTGACTCTAAGGTGCCGGACTCCTCTCCGGACTCCAAGCCCTCCGCGCCCCCGCTAATCGAATCCGATTGGGCGCCGATCATGGAATTCACTTCCGTGGACATCTTTCAGCACTCGCCCTTTGGCGACATCCTGAATTCAATAAAGTCTCTCTCCTTATCAGGATAGCCCTGGCCGGATTATGGTCAGGAAGGTTGGGATGCGGACGACGAAGAAATTCAAAGCCCACCCACCACCCACTTCGTAGCCACTGTCGATGATTTAACCGACATGCTCGACTTCGACTCCGAAGACACCGACGGTATGGACGACGATGTAGGGGAGGAGCATGAACCAGCGCCTATAGGGCACTGGAGAACCACCTCATCTCACGATGTATACATGGTGGACACACCTAAAAGAACCGACGACGAGGAACAACGGGACGCTACGAAGGATCGCTCCATCGAAAAGTAGTCAAAACGGCGACGTAAGCGCCGCTCAAAGTCCCACCTCGACAAAGACAACAGCCATACAGACCCAGCTATAGAGAGGGTGAACCGGTGGACGACGAACATGCTATCGAGCAACCATCCGAACAGGACAATTCTGGATAAACAACCCGTCCCCGGCGAAGATAACAGTCCGGACGAACTCACGCCGGACAAGTTGCTGGAGCAGAAGAACCTCCACAAAAGGCTCGTCGCCACAGCACGTAGCCTGAAAAAGCAGAAGCGGAAGCTCAAAATAGCGGAAGATTCACTCAGAATCAGATGGAGCAAAGTACTCAACACCGCAGACAAATACGGTGACAGTCGCCGAACCAAGAGCTACCCAAAGCGAAAACTACTGCCCGAATTTGATGAGGAGGCCGTAGAGCCCCCACAATCAAAAAACAAGGAGGCCACCCGGTCGGATGGACGACCCCATGGCAAACAGAGAGCGGCAAACGGCGCCGCACACAAGCAGACACGCGATCAGCACAAGGATTCGCATCAAAAGGATGGCCCAGTTAGATCTAGCTACGGGCCAAGAAAGCAAGCTCTAGTAAGCAAGGCAACACATCAAGTATCCGAACATCACGGTACACCTAAATATAGGGGTGCCGCACACCCCCTATGTTTCACCGATGAGGTGCTGGATCATGAATTTCCAGCGGGATTCAAGCCCGTAAACATAGAGGCATACGATGGAACAACAGACCCTGGAGTCTGGATTGAGGATTACATCCTCCATATACTCATGGCTAGAGGAGATGATCTCCACGCCATAAAATACTTACCCCTCAAGCTCAAAGGGCCAGCCCGGCATTGGCTTAAAAGCCTTCCCGAAAACACCATTGGAAGTTGGGAAGAGCTCGAGGATGCCTTTCGGGAAAATTTTCAAGGGACCTATGTCCGACCTCCGGATGCCGACGATTTAAGTCACATAGCTCAACATCCCGGAGTGTCAGCCCGGAAATTTTGGAACAGATTCCTTACTAAAAAGAACCAAATAGTCGACTGCCCGGACGCCGAAGCCTTAGCAGCTTTCAAACACAACGTCCGAGACGAATGGCTCGCCAGACACCTCGGCCAAGAAAAGCCAAGAACAATGGCCGCATTAACAAGCCTCATGACCCGCTTTTGCGCGGGAGAGGATAGCTGGCTAGCAAGATGCAGCACCAGCGACCCAAGTACATCCGAAGTCAGGGATGGAAACGGGAAACCACGACGCAGCAAGGACCAGCGTCGGACCAAGGGAAACAGCCCGAAGAGCACGGCAGTCAACGCCGGATTCAAAAGCTCTCGGCAGAATCAGAAAAAGCTGCCCCTTAAGGATAACAGGGACGAGCTATCTAATTTAAACAAAATCTTGGACAAGATATGCCAAATCCACAAGTACTCGGGAAGCTCGCAAACCACACCCACAGAGATTGTTGGGTCTTCAAGCAGTCCGGCAAACTCAACGCCGAACACAAGGGGCTCGACACACCAAGCGAGGACGATGACGAACCCCAAAAGCAGAGCACCGGAAAACAAAAGAATTTCCCACAAGAAATCAAAACAGTGAACTCACTTCACGTGACAAAAGGGAAAAATAGAGCGGCACCCATAGAGGTAAGCGCCATACGGCCTATCCCGGAGGAGTCCGGCCACTGGTTGTCCAGACCAATCACCTTTGACCATCGGGATTATTCTAGAAGTATACGGAATGAAGGTTGGACTGCCTTTATATTAGATCCGATAATTGGCGGACTCCAATTTTCACAAGTCCTAATGGACGGCGGCAGTGACTAAACCTGCTATATCAGGACACAATCCGCAATATAGGGATAGACCCAACCAAATTTCGCCATAGCAACACTTCCTTTCAAGGGGTAATGCCAGGCCCATATGGCCATTGTACGGGCTCTCTACTGCTAGAAGTTGTGTTCGGCTCACCCGACAACTTCCGCCGCGAAAAGTTAACCTTCCACCTCGCTCCATTTACAAGTAGCTATCAAGCACTATTGGGACGCGAAGCTTTCGCCCTCTTTAACGCAATACCGCATTATGCATCTCTTACATTTAAAATGCCCGGTCCACGTGGAATCATCTCATTAAAGGGAAACATCGAGGGTTCCTCGAGTCCGGAAAATTGTGCGGATGCCTTGACAGCCCCACAATAAACCGGCTTCACCAATACAAGCACTTAGACAGGTCGGCCAGAGCCCGGACACGGCTGGACGAGTCCGGCGTAAACATACAAGGGCTCGTTAGACGCATACCCCCGTACAAGGGGCTCCGCGCATCAACGACAAGAGACAATAAAGCTCAATTTTGTTCATTCTTTGAATTGTACTTGTTTATATAATATAACGTACATTTTCGCACGATCTTTTTTCAACTAAGTTCCTCTCTTTTACAGATGAACACCGTGCTACACCCATCCAGGATACGGCACAACGGAGACACAGGCGCAGACGTGCAGCAGGGACCCGTTGCAAGGATTCTTTTCAGATTAAGACCCTGCGTAAACCTTTTTTACTGTCTCTTGTTGATACACATCCCCGGTTTCTTGCTATAACCAAGGAGGAGGCTGGCGTTTTGGCATAGGCCACATCAGAATTTTGCGCGTACCTGGACACCAGGGGCTTTTTACCCAGGGCAATTGTTTGACCTGTTTTCATAAAGACCGAATACCTTAGGGAGTGTTCGGCGACTCGAGTTAGGCCTTATATGCATCAGCTCCGAATCATGTCTTTGGTCAAATGTTGGGTTTGCCCGGCTCCTGTGTTTTGCTGCCTTACGTTCTGCTCTATCGGCTAATGCGGCACCAGGAGAAATACTGCGATTGTGCCCCCGGTTCGGCCAGGGGAGCACCTCAGTAGAGAAAGCCGAAAACTGACTATCATGATATAGCGTGAGACTAGTCAACCACTCGATGACCCGCTGGAATCTTTAGAATTCCTCCGCATTGACGAAGGGTCGTTTCCTGGCCAGGAACATACGCGCCCCGAATTCGGGAGAGCGCGGTGCTCCTAGGGACTATATAGTAGCCCCACTGTAGAACTCCTATGGCTAAGTGAAAGTGATAAAGCATTATAGTCCGGTTTCCTAGTTTGCTGCGCTATCACCTCCTTTGTAGGACCAAGACGTTGGATCAAGTGTGAAAATGTGTTTTCTGCAAACACCTCCGCATTATATGCGTGGGGGCTGAAGCCAAAGACTGCCATCTTTCAGGTTATATACACATATACATTAACGGCCGCACAGGAGGTATTTTTAATTCTTGAAAGTACAAGTATAAAAAGCTTTTATATTCCATCGAAACATTGTTTCACAATAATACATGTTATTCGAACATAATATCCTTGAGCACTGCGTCTCTATTAAACAGCATACTGAAGAACTTCACGAAAATAGTGCTTGACAGGTACTCGGCTTCCGTCTGAATCTTGGGATGCAACATCGGTGGCCTTCATCTCCGCCCAGTATGTCTTGACACGGGCAAGAGCCATCCGCGCACCCTCTATGCATGCTGACTGCCTCATTGCTTTGATATGCGGCACCGCACCAAGGAAGTGCTGCACCAAGCCAAAATAACTCTTCGGCTCGGGCCTTTTCGGCCACAAATGAGTCACGACATTCTTCATGGCAAGTCCGGTCAACCTATTCAGCTCTGCCCATTCGGCCAAACAGTCGGTTAATGGAAGTGGACACTCTGGACTACGGAACTGCGACCAAAAAAGCTCTTCCATCTCGTGATCTTTTTGATCTCCGAAGTGTTCGGCCGCGTCCGCGGCTCGCCGCCAAGTCCAGATAAGCATCTGCACTACTCCACAGCCGGTCCAACTGAGCATATTCAAGATCCGTGAACTTCCTCCGCAGCAGAAAAGGCTATCCAGCCGTGATATCTCCGGCCTGACGTAGCTCCTCCTTCATAGCTCTCATCGCAGAGCGAGCATCCTTGGCCTCGGTGGTGGCCTTCTTCAGGTCCTCTTGCTCCGCTCGACCTTCTTTTTCAAGAAGCTCACAGCGGTCGGTAGCATTCTTCAACTTCACTGCCATTTCGGCCACTTCATTTTTGCTTCGGCAGTGAGCAGCCTGTTCGGCTTTTAGCTCTTCGGCCGCCTTTAAGGTAGCCGCATCACTTTTTCTTGCCTGCTCCTTGGCTCGGGCAAGCTCCGCCCGAAGATTCTCCATGGCAGCGGCACCATCTGCATCAAGCATACATGTTGTAAGGCATGGGCATCAAGCTCCCTTACTAGGTGTCCGCGGAGAAACTGCATACCTTGTGACTCGTCCAGCCGCTTATTGACAAGCGCGATGTCGGCATCCGCCACGTTGAGTTGCCGCTTTAGTTCGGCAAATTCATCAGTCCGGCTAGCCACCAGACGATCCGCCACCTACATAGGAAGGGCGACATATTATATCTGGGATTATGATCCTCGGCACGCTGTCATTTTTGACAACGCACCGAGTCTCACGGGCTACTATCTACATGGAGCGCATCTTATATATGCGGAACCGTCAAAAGGTACATCATTGCGCGTACCTCAAAACCCGTCAGTAAACTCCTGGCAGCCTTGTACAACCCGCTTTCCGCGGACGAAATCTTTTCAATCACCGTCCCCATCAATGCACGGTGATCTTCTGAGATAGACACTCGCCCAAGCAGATCCTTCAACTCCTCCGACCGTGCACTAGGAGGTGCCGGACTCGTACGATGGCCTTTTTCGAAGGCCGGACACGGAGGGCTCCGGGGGGCCCTACGACCGCACTCCACCCCTGCCGGATTCGGGGAAATCCTTCGCGACGACACCTCGGGATCGTCCGCCTCGCTAGGCGGAACGGTAGGGGGAGGCGTTCCGCTCTCCATCATCTCCGGACGAAGATCCCCCGAAGACGAGCTCTGCTGAGAAGGGCTGAGATATTTTGGTCATCTTCAGAAATAAAACAGGGATGTCTTTTATTTTATAAACTCCCCTCTCTACTTACGGCTCGCTGGAGGGCTGATCTCCTTGGGGAAACAATGCGGCCGGGGCATCTTCTGGCGCAAGACCCTCTGGCGAAGATTTCTTCCCGCTCTTTGAGGCCTTGGTCTCCGGATCTCCAGAGGCGGTCCTCTTCTCCCCTTGGATGGAGGGATTATCGATCCCTCCCTTCTTGATAACCTCCTTCGCGGAGGCAGTAGCTTCCTTGTCCCCCCTTCGCCTTCTCCTAAAGGCACAGCCTCCAGCATCCTGGTTAACACTGGATCCGGCATGGTCTCAGGGAGGGGGGCCGGACACCTGATCAGTTTTGCTTTCTCTATCCACTCCTGCTTAAGGGATAGCTCTTTCAAGGGCAAATTTATGATAAATATATGGATAGCGTGTCCGGGTACGGGACTACTTACTTGAGCATCCGGGCGATTGCAGCTCAGACCTGCGTCCTCGGTCAAGTCCGGACACATTGCTTGTGATCCGAAGAACAGTTTCTACATCTCCACGGGCGTTGCACCCATGAAGTGTTGAAGAGCTCGTGGTCCCTCCGGATTGAACTCCCACAGGCGGAGGGGGCGACGTTTGCAGGGCAGGATGCGACGAATCAGCATGACCTGCGTTACTACGACCAGATTGATCTCTCTCTCTAGGAGGTCTCGAATACGGCCCTGCAACAAGGGAACGTCCTTGGACGGCGCCCAGTCAAGCCCTTTATTGACCCATGACGCCAGTCGCGGCGGAGGACCCGAGCGAAAGGCAGGTGGCGCCACCCATTTGGTGCCCCTGGGAGCTGTGATATAAAACCACTCTTGTTGCCATAGACTGAGCTCCTGTTGAAAAGAGCCCTCGGGCCATGGAGCGTCGGCATTCTTACTTATAACAGCTCCTCCGCACTCTGCCTGTTGCCCCCTGATCATCTTCGGCTCCACCTTGAAGGTTTTGAGCCACAATCCGAAGTGTGGGGTAATGGAGAGGAAGGCTTCGCATACGACGATGAACGACGAGATGTGGAAGATGGACTCCGGATCCAGGTCGTGAAATTCCAGCCCGTAATACAACATGAGCCCCCTCACGAAGGGGTCCATCGGGAAACTTAGTCCCGAAGGAAGTGAGACGTGAACACCACGCTTTCGCCGGGGTTGGGAGGGAATAACCTGCCCTTGAGCAGGCAGCCTATCGAGATTTCACGGTTAGATACGGCATCTCTTAGCTTTAGGACGTCTTCTTCCGTGATGGAGGAAGGCATCCACCGCCTTGGAGGTCGGGCGGACATCATCGAAGGTCCAAGCGCTGAATCTGGAGCTTTGGGTGTTGGAACTTCGAAGCAAAGGCGGATTCGATGGAGATTGAGAAAAAGGGCGGGGCCTTGGTCTCTTTATAAAGAGGTTGAATACCAGGAGCCCTCCCCGTGACCGTTCGGGACTCGCCTTCGATATAGGAGGCGTGCCAACGGGCACGATTGGGTTACCCACGCCCGTATTGATGAGAATCCTGGAATAAGGGGACACAATCTCTGCTTTGACAAGACGTGCCAAGGAAACCGCCTCGCTAAACGCGCTGAGGTGGGACAGTGAAAACGATTCGAATGAAGGCTTGGCTGTGGTGTGATGTCACGCTGCGGAATACGTCAGCAGATTGAACTTGTGCAAATGTTATTCTCTCTATGGTTGTATGTGGAACTTATTTTGCAGAGTCGGACACTATCCTTGTGTTCAAAATCTTCTATGAAGTATTCGGAGGAGGGACCCGCCTTGCAATGCCAAAGACAATATGCGCGCCGGACCCGTCATCATTGAAGTCTGGTTCAAGGCTCTTGAGGAGTCTGGATTAGGGGTGTCCGGATAGCCGGACTATGACCTTTGGCCGGACTCCTGGACTATGAAGATACAAGATTGAAGACTTCGTCCCGTGTCTGGATGGGACTTTCCTTGGCGTGGAAGGCAAGCTTGGCGATACGGATATGTAGATCTCCTACCATTGTAACCGACTCTTTGTAACCCTAACTCTATTCGGTGCCTATATAAACCGGAGGGTTTTAGTCCGTAGGACGAACAACAATCATACCATAGGCTAGCTTCTAGGGTTTAGCCTCTCTGATCTCATGGTAGATATACTCTTGTACTACCCATATCATCAAAATTAATCAAGCAGGAGTAGGGTTTTACCTCCATCGAGAGGGCCCGAACCTGGGTAAAAACATCGTGTCCCTTGTCTCCTGTTACCATCCGCCTAGACGCACAGTTCGGGACCCCCTACCCGAGATCCACCGGTTTTAACACCGACAGCCGCCGTGCCGACGATGACTTCTCGGGTCATCGTAAGCAATCTTCACGTCAACTCGGAACTCGCCGAGCAGTTAGATCCGATGGAGCTCTCTTCCTTAAACGAGCTCTTGGATCACATTGCCGCCCTGGGAGTCGCTACAGACTACGATCAGATTGGGCCTAAACCCGATCCGAGAGAGATTAACTCTCCCTAGGTCACCCATCACGTTGCAGTGGTGGAGGAACAATGCGGCAGGCCTTCATCTATCTTAAGGACTAGTTATGTCCGGATTCCCGATCCCTCCAAGCCGGATACCCGCGGAGCAGAGGACGTCACTCAAGCCCTGAACCTAAAGTCAGGCAGCGGGCTAGATTTATTGGACAACATCCAAGAACCCAAGCTTCCGAGTTCGGAAACTCCTTGGCCCCTGACTCTCAGATTGGGCAAGGTTCCGGATTTAATTCCACCCGCCCACCCAAACATAAGCGATCTATCCCAAATTCGGCAAGAGCCCTTGAAACAAATACACCATTCTTGGGCGATTCTCCTGGTCATGAACAGGATAAAGGACTGCCGCGAGGAGGATGCAATTTCATTCTTCTGCAATAATTGCAAGGACAACGGAATCCTCAACGCCATAAGTCGCCGTGAAATTACATGCTTCACTAACTTGGCGTCCATAGTACAAAAGTACTGTGCGATGGAAAGCGCCTGGAAAACCGAAATAAAATTTTGGGACAATCCGGCCCTGAATACAACCCCAGTCTGAAATAAAAGGGTGCATTATCGCCAGGCACGTGGGTTAAACACCAAAAAGCAAAAACCCTCTATAGGGCATGGAACCGTACCTGAGGGATGACTCAACGGACCCTGTAAAATTCATAGTACAGAGGGCGCCACACCAACTCATAGCCTTAGAGCATGTTGGATACTCCGGCGGTGGCGAAGTGGCGAAGAGCTTTTAACTCCGTAATCCATAGAGCACCAGCCCAAGGATACCGAGACGATATTAACAGTCTTGAGACTTTCGCATCAAATAATATGCGGAAACGAACACTCCACAGCCTTGCCGAAGTCTACCAAGTAGCAATAACAAACCCATGGAGTGACACGGCTATTACCTTTAATGCCATCAATGAACCTAAATTCCGAACAGCCCGAGCACTAGCCGCATTGGTCCTCAGTCCAGTAGTGGACGGCTTTCGCCTTACCAAGGTACTCATGGACGGTGGCAGCGGATTGAACCTCATTTACGAGGAAACTCTTCGAAAAATGGAAATAGACTGGAGCCGCATTGAGCGAAGCAGCACAACCTTTAGAGGAATAATCCCCAGTCGGGAAGCGCGCTGTACAGGAAAAATCACACTGGATGTGGTGTTCGGCACGCCGGATAATTACAGGTCCGAGGAGGTCACGTTCCAAGTGGCCCCGTTTAGCAGCGGATACCACGCTCTATTAGGGCGAGAGGCATTTACAATTTTTCAAGATATACCCCATTACGGGTACATGAAGCTCAAAATGCCCCGGCCCAACGGAATCATCACTCTTGCTAGTGACCCGGACATAGCACTCCGTGCCGAAAATAAGATAGCCACATTGGCCCTTGAGGCACTATCCGAAGCCCTAGCGGTCGAGGAACTGACTGCGGTGCGCTCCACGGTGAACAGGGACGACGTGATACTCAATAAAAGACCCAAGTCCACCTCCTTTAAACTGGCGGACGAAATAGTCAAATTCCAAGTCCATCCAACGGACCCTACAAAAACGGCCTCCATCGGGGCGCAATTAAACCCTGATGTAGACGCCGCACTACGAGAATTCCTACGCGAAAATTGGGAAATTTTTGCCTGGCACCCTTCAGACATGCCAGGAATCCCACGCCGGCTGGCCAAACACAGCCTAAACATCCTAAAAGGATTCAAGCGAGTCAAGCAGGCTCTTCGGTGTTTCTCCGAACCTAAGAGACAAGCCATGGGAGAGGAGCTAGACAAACTACTGGAGGCCGGATTCATTAGAGATATAAAACATCCGGACTGGCTAGCAAACCTGGTGATGGTACCAAAGAAGGACAAATCCTGGCGCCTATCCGTCGATTTCAAGGACCTCAACAAGGCTTGCCCAAAGGATCCCTTCCCCCTCCCCCGCATCGATCAAATTATCGACGCTACCGCATGACACGATTCATTGTGTTTCCTCGACGCATACTCCGGCTACCATCAAATTAAGATGGCAGAGCCAGACCAGGCCACAACGGCATTCATCACCCCATGCGGCCCATTCTGCTTCAACACAATGCCCTTCGGGCTCAAAAACGCCGGCGCAACATATCAGCGCATGATTCAGAGATGTCTGGCAAACCAGATCGGGAAAACAGTGGAGGCATACGTAGATGACGTGGTCGTCAAAACCAAGCATGTCGAAACTCTAGTAGATGACTTGAGGTTCACATTCGATAACCTCCGAATATATGACATCAAGCTTAACCCGGAAAAATGCGTTTTTGGCGTACCAGCCGGAAAGCTCTCGGGCTTCATTGTATCCGGTAGAGGAATTGAAGCAAACCTAGCCAAGATCCAAGCTCTGTCACAGTTGGATATCCCAAAGGACCTCAAACAAATACAAAAATTGACCGGATGCGTGGCGGCTCTAAGCCGCTTTATCTCCCGCTTGGGAGAAAAGGCATTACCCCTTTATCGCCTCCTCCGGTGCACCGAACACTTCGAGTGGACGGATGCCGCCACGACCGGACTCGAAGAAATAAAATCCATATTGGCAACAAACCCGGTCCTGGCCGCGCCTAACATCGGTGAACCAATGCTATTATACATCACGACAACTCATCAAGTTGTAAGCGCAGTGCTCGTCGTCGAACGGCAAAACGGACGGACACAAATTTCCCCTCCAAAAGCCAGTTTACTACGTGTCCACTATCCTCACTCCATGCAAGTCGCGATACCCGCATTATCAAAAGATAGCGTACGCGGTATTTATGGCATCTCGGAAGCTGCTACACTACTTTCAAGAGTGTTCGATAAGAGTAGCCTCTGAAGTACCTCTTAACGATATTATAAACAACCGCGACGCGACGGGTCGGATTGCCAAATGGGCCATTGAGCTCCTCCCGTTCGACATAACCTATAAGCCACGGCGAGCTATTAAGTCACAAGTTTTGGCCTACTTCGTCGCCGAATGGACTGAAGCCGAACTCCCTAAAGAGTACAACACATATTCCAACTGGATCATGCACTTCGACGGCTCCAAAATGTTGGCTGGTCTGGGGGCTGGTGTCGTTCGGACGTCCCCAACAAGAGATACAGTTCAATGCGTACTACAGATAATGTATACAGACTCCAACAACGCAGCCGAATACGAGGCCCTTCTACATGGTCTCCGGATGGCAGTCTCCATGGGCATTCAACGCCTAGAGGTGCGCGGGGATTCGAACCTCACGATATCCCAAATAAATGGAGACTTTGATGCCAAGGATCCGAAAATGGCAGCTTATCGCAACACCGTCCTAAAAATGCCAGCTCGGTTCGAGGGGCTCGAATTTCACCATATAGCTCGGGAAAACAATCAGGCAGCAGACATCTTGGCACGCATTGGCGCAAAGCGCGATGCCTCCCCCAACATCTTCACGAGAGGCTGTTCAAGCCATCCGTATTATGGGAAGGGAATCGGAAATAACAGCCGGACCCAACCCTTGCCCGACACGAACATTACGACACAACAGAGGCTCGCCAGCGAAGTAACATCTTCACTCACGTAATAATGGCAGTCAATGCCCCATGGATAGAACCATTCCTAGCCTACCTAACCAGGCAGGAACTTCCGAGGACCAAAAGCGAGGCACGCTGCATAGTGCGGCGATCCAAAGCCTATAAAGTCCATGAGGAGAGCTTTATAAGAAAAGCACCACCGAGTCCTTCAAAGGTGTATCTCCGAAGAGGAAGGCGGAATCTTGGCTGAAATTCATGCGGACTCGGCGGGCACCACGCCGCAGCCGGGCCCTTGTAAGCAAGGCCTTCCGACAGGATTTTATTGGCCGACGGCACAGGCAGATCTTGAGGACTTAGTCCAACGATCGTCGATTGCCAGCTCTTTGCTAACCAAAGCCATATGCCACCCACCGCCCTCAAACTATACCCATCACCGGCCCTTGGCGGTGCAGGGGCTTGACATGGTTGGACCCCTTAAAGGAGGAACCCACAAGCAAAAATACCTACTAGTCATGGTGGATAAATTCACCAAATGGATAGAGGCCAAGCTCTGTTAAGGCGGCGAATCCGGACGGTGATAGACTTCATATCAGGGGTTGTACACTGTGACGGCGTCCCCCACAGCATCATCACTGATAATGGCACGAACTTTATGGCCAACGAGGTCAAACTCTGGTGCAAAAACATGGGCATCAAGCTCGACTATGCTTCAGTCTATCACCCACAAACCAAGGGTCAAGTCGAGCGAGCAAATGGTCTAATCATGTGCGGCATCAAACCCAGATTAGTGCGGTCCCTCAAGGAATCTAACAGGCACTGGGTAGAGGAGCTCGACTCCGTACTCTGGGGGCTGCGGACCACGCCGAATCGCACCACCGGATACACACCATTCTTTATGGTATACGGCGCAGAGGAGGTTTTGCCCTGCGACATAATTCATGACTCACCTCGCGTGCGCATGTACGAAGAAAGAGAAGCCGAACTTGATCGGCAGGACAGTTTGGACGCCTTGGAGGAGGAGCGTGACGTGGCAAAAGGCCGTTCCGCATTCTATCAACAGCAGGCTCGAAGATACCAAAGCAGAGAAGTACGTGCCAAAACTTACAATGTTGGCGAGTTAGTTCTCGCTGCGGACAAGAAAAGGACAAACTCAAGCCCAAGCGGAAGGTCCCTTTATTATTGACCAAGTCCTGACTGGTGGAGCATACCGTCTGCGAGATGCATCGTATAACCGACTCAAGCCAAACCCATGGAACGCAGCCCGTCTCCGAAGATTCTACGCCTAGCGCCGGACTCTGTGTTCGTCTCCTTCCTCTATCTATTTTTTACACATTAGCTGTCTTATATTTCTCTCCTTCTCCCTCCCTTTCTCTTACAGCCTTTAAGGGCTCGTTCGCGCCTTGTTCGCACACAATTGACGCGCTATCCGCGCTCATTATACCTGGGGGCTTCTTTAACAGAAGCTTATTTATACGGGCTTCATGCCCAACACATGTGTCACACTTCCGCATGTACCTTTTATTCACCATTATATGCATCGATATGACTTAAGTTTTGGCCAAGCTGGGTTGCCTGGCTCCTGTGCTTACCCCTACGTTCCCGATTGTTCGGCTAGGCGGTAAAGGGAGCACCTCTGTGATTGTTACTGCCGGGTCAGCCGGATGTGTACCTCAGACTGGGTGAAGCCGAAAGCTAGCGTTCTTAAGGGAATATAAGGTCGGTGAACTAAAGATGATTTCTCACTCGTTTATTTATCCGCCCCCAGATGCTTTTCTGCTTTTTTCGCAGTCCGGACAGGCACTTTAGGGCATGCCTCCCAGGGAAATAAACCCTTAACGGAACTATTCTCCCTGGAAGATGTTTCTTACTAACCATGTAATATAACATAACTAGTTGGGCACTTGTCTGTTCAAGCACTAGTCACCCCTACGCCTGGTCTCCACGCATGCCCCGGTTCTTACATAACCGAGAGGGTATTCAGACACACTCCGGACTATCGGGTCCCGAGGTTGAAGCAAAAAGGTCCGCCATGACAAACGATCTACAATCCGGCTAGAAGGCATTTTACATGTCATCTTAAATTACATAGTCAATTTGACTGGGTATATTCCTCTTCAATACCTTCCAACAGGCTGTCTAGTTTACATCTGTTGGGAATATTAATGACCAACTCTACCTGGCGTACACTAAACTCACGGGATCTCCTTCCCATTAGGCCCCACAGGTCCGACCTCGGCCATGTGGTTTGGGTCAACAACCGTGTACAGCGTCTTCACCATTGCCCAGACCTCCTGGCGCCTTGATGGCAGGCCGATATCTTCCATAATCGGAGCGCGCGCGCTCCTTAAGCCTCTCTGCAAGCTCTCCAAGGCCTTGAGCACGGAGGCAGATAGCCACAAGGCACAGGCGATGCCTTTCATCACTGCCGAACTTCGTTAAATGCAGTTGTAAGACCTAGGAAGAAGGTCACCCGTAGAACCGGGCATTTCCTCTGCAGGAAGACATGTGAGCATACCTAAAGACATAACTCTGTTAGTCGACTTCCTCGCTGAACTCTTTTTCAAAGTTCGTTCAAGCACTTACTAAACATGCCGCGTCGAAGCCGCCGATTCTCCTTAACGGAGTCCGACAGTTGGGCACGAACATCCTTTAGTTCCTCGCCCAGCTGGGTGTTGGCATCTTGGAGATTATTCTTCTCCTGCCTCACCTTCGTAAGCACGCTCTCGCCGGCCTTTAACCGGCGCAAGAGTTGTTGCTTGTCCGGATCTACTCCGGCGCCATCTGCAATGTTATTGTCAGATTTGCACACATGCCGCACTTCACAACATACTTATCTTTCGAAGCATATATTACCAGAGGGGGTCTCCTTGACCTCCTTTATCATGACTAATCTTGACCTCAAGTTGGGCTTTGCACTCTTCCAGCTCCTGGGATAGTTGGGTATTCTTTTCTGTAAGATCCTACATAACAAATGATCCTTAAATCAGTTATTCCAACTGTTTCAAGTCTCGGGGGCTACTGACACATATAACCATCAAATTTTCTCACCCGTATGTCTTTCACATACTGCTCCATGGCTCTGGCTAGACCATTTTGAGTGGCACGGAGGTACGCATCTCCCGAATTGAAGGCAACAAATGCCTCTTGGGAGAAACAAGCGTTGCGAAGAACTGTCCGGTGGTGCCTGTGATTCATGGCACTCTCCACCTCGGAATTGGTGGCGGACAGTCTGTCTGCATCCTCTATCGGAGGAGCGTCCGACGCATGACTCGTGTTCGCCTCTGCTTCTGGACCTGGCTTTGGAGCCTGGCTGGTGGAGGCGCGATTGGCAATCTCTCCGGGTATAGTCCAGCGAGCCCTCTTTTTTCTAAAAATAGCACGGGCGTAAGTATGCATCTCAAGAATAATACCTTGGAATAAGGCGGCGCACCTTACTGCTGCGCCGGTGCCTCGGCCTGGACTACGTGTCTCTTTAGCCTGCCCGCCCTCGCGGTCCCTTGTTGTCTAGTCGCCGCAGGCTCGGCATTCCGCCTCGAGATCCTCCCCTACGAAACACCATTGGTATACGGTGATAAAAAATAAGCACGGGCGGATCATCTTCGAAGTATTGGGACTTCGGTCTCGGTTACCTGTGAGGCGGGGAGCATTCCGGGATAATCGGCTGTAATAGCCACCAAGGCATTGTCGATGCTCAGTTGGTAAAATACCCCATCGATCAGCTCCACGGATATATCCGGATCCTCATGAGAGGCCGGATCGAGGGACCGTTTCGGATCCTCGGGTTGTGGAGGAGGGTTGTTTATATCCTTTACGGCATGGCGTAGTTCCTGTGTCAAAATCACAAGATAAGATACTTAACTATGGGAATATGAAACGGATGGGCGAGTAAAAGTGTCCGCTTACCCAGCTTGGAGGATTGTACATAGAAAATCCGCCCTGTGGATGGACGTGGAGAAATTCCTCCTCTTCTCCCTTGTATAATGCAGACAAGATCTTCGTGAGAGCGGCAACCGATTCCGGCCCCTTACGGCCGCAGCGGGTGGCATCATCCTCCCCGTTGAAATCCCACATGGGGTGGCCTCTATACTGAAGCGGCTGCACCCCCCCACATAATGCATGTGGCCATGACCTCGATCATGGTCAGTCTGAAATGAGCTAACAACCTTATCCAGCTCATCAGGTAAAAGACGTCCTTGTCATTTTCCTTCTGAGGGCTCCGTGCACGCCAGCTCAGGTGCTTCTTCAAAGGAGCATTATCGAACTCAGGGAGGCCGGTACGAACAGGGTCTAGCAGGGGGACATCTTATATATAAAACCATTCTGAAGGCCAGTCTTCGGACGCCTTCTTGGGGGTTCCGGATAGATATCCGGTCCTGGCGATGCGCCATAGTTCGGCTCCGCCCACTTGAAAAAACACCCTGGCTTTTCGCATTCGTTTGACACGTGGAAGATGGCCATTATTGGGCGTGGAAGCCAAGAAGCGCAACATTCACCAGAAGCCGGACACTATTCAACAGGTATATGGAATTTGGAGAAGAACCCGCCTTGCAATGCCGAAGAAAAATCTGCGCGCCGGACTAATCGTCATTGAAGCCTGGTTCGGGGGCTACTGAGTGAGTCCTGGATTAGGGGGTGTCCGGATAGCCGAACTATAACCTTTGTCCGGACTCCTGGACTATGAAGATACAAGATTGAAGACTTCGTCCCGTGTCCAGATGGTACTTTCCTTGTCGTGGAAGGCAAGCTTGGCGATACGGATATGTAGATCTCCTCCCATTGTAACCGACTCTGTGTAACCCTAGCCCTCTCCGGTGTCTATATAAACCGGAGGGTTTTAGTCCATAGGACGAACAACAATCATACCATAGGCTAGCTTCTAGGGTTTAGCCTCTTTGATCTCGTGGTAGATCTACTATTGTACTACCCATATCATCAATATTAATCAAGCAGGAGTAGGGTTTTACCTCCATCGAGAGGGCCCGAACCTGGGTAAAAACATCGTGTCCCTTGTCTCCTGTTACCATCCGCCTAGACGCACAGTTCGGGACCCCCTACCCGAGATCCGCCAGTTTTGACACCGACAACACCCAATACAATGGTAAATTGTATAGGTGCACTAGTTCGGCGAAGAGATGGTGCTACAAGTGCAATATGGATGGTAGATGTAGGTTTTTGTAATATGAAAATATAAAAACAACAAGGTATCAAGCGATAAAAGTGAGTGTAAACGGTATTGCAATGCTAGGAAACAAGGCCTAAGGTTCATACTTTCACTAGTGCAAGTTCTCTCAACAATAATAACATAATTGGATCATATAACTATCCCTCAACATGCAACAAAGAGTCACTCCAAAGTCACTAATAGCGGAGAAAAAACGAAGAGATTATTATAGGGTACGAAACCACCTCAAAGTTATTCTTTCTGATCGATCTATTCAAGAGTCCGTAGTAAAATAACACAAAGCTATTCTTTCCGTTCGATCTATCCTAGAGTTCATACTAGAATAACACCTTAAGACATAAATCAACCAAAACCCTAATATCACCTAGATACTCCAAGGTCACCTCAAGTATCCATGGGTATGATTATACAATATGCATCACACAATCTCAGATTCATCTATTCAACCATCACAAAGTACTTCAAAGAGTACCCCAAAGTTTCTACCGGAGTGTCAAGATGAAAACGTGTGCCAACCCCTATGCATAAGTTCACAAGGTCACTAAACCCGCAAGTTGATCACCAAAACATACATCAAGTAGATCACGTGAATATCCCATTGTCACCACAGATAAGCACATGCAAGAGATACATCAAGTGTTCTCAAATCCTTAAAGACTCAATCCAATAAGATAACTTCAAAGGGAAAACTAAATCCATTACAAGAGAGTAGAGGGGGAGAAACATCATAAGATCCAACTATAATAGCAAATCTTGCGATACATCAAGATCATGCCAAATCAAGAACACGAGAGAGAGAGAGAGATCAAACACATAGCTACTTGTATATACCCTCAACCCCGAGGGTGAACTACTCCCTCCTTGTAATGGAGAGCGCCGGGATGATGAAGATGGCCACCGGTGAGGGATCCCCACTCCAGCAGGGTGCCAGAACAGGGTCCCGATTGGTTTTTGGTGGCTACAGAGGCTTGCGGCGGCGGAACTCCCGATCTAGGTTATTTTCTGGAGGTTTCTGTATTTATAGGAATTTTTGGCATAGGTCTCACGTCAGGGGGGTCTCCGAGTCGTCCTCGAGATAGGGGCCCATGCCCGGGGGGGTAGGCGCGCCCCCACCCTCATGGACAGCCCGTGCCTCTTCTGGCCCAATTCTTTTACTCCGGGGGCTTCTTTTGGTCCATAAAAAAATCATCAAAAATTGGAACGTCAATTGGACTCCGTTTGGTATTCCTTTTCTGCGATACTCAAAAACAAGGAAGAAACAGAAACTGGCACTTGGCTCTAGGTTAATAGGTTATTCCCAAAAATCATATAAAATAGCATATAAAACATCCTAGATGAATAATATAATAGCATGGAACAATAAAAAAATACGGATATGTATCACGCCCCCCCCCCATAGGCAGTCCAAATTGGACAAGGCGAGGGGGTGCACCCCTCCTTTCCTTCTCCCTCTCCCTCTCCTCCCCCTTTCCTCCTCCGAAAGAAGGAAAGGGGGGACCGACTAGGACTAGGATTCCTAGTGGGTTTCCACCCACTTGGCGCGCCCCCTAGGGCCGGCCTCCTCCCCTCTCCTCCTTTATATACGGGGGCAGGGGGCACCCCAAAGCACACAAATTGTTTATTAGCCATGTGCGGTGCCCCCTCCACCATTTACTCCTCCGGTCATATTGTCGTAGTTCTTAGGTGAAGCCCTGCACGGATCACATCACCCTCATCATCACCAGGCCGCCGTGCTGACAAAACTCTCCCTCGACACTTTGCTGGATCAAGAGTTCGAGGAACATCATCGAGCTGAACGTGTGCAGAACTCGGAGGCGTCGTATGTTCGGTGCTTGATCGGTTGGATCGCGAAGACGTTGGACACACTCTCCCCCTCTCCTTGCTATGCATCTCCTAGATAGATCTTGCGTGATTGTAGGAATTTTTTTGAAATTGCATGCTGCGTTCCCCAACATAACCAAATTTAAAAGAAGTAATAGTCCAAACTCTGATCTTTGTGCTCTTTGTGGTCACATTGAGGACAGGGACTATGTTATCTTCAAATGTGACCTACCAATCGTGTTTTGGTGCCGCATCGATCGGTGATGGGGGTTTAGTGGACCCCTAGTTCTCTTTTGACTTAGAAAATTGCCGACAACCTCTCTGGTCAAATTAGACACATCTTTTGGTTTAGTTTCTTGGCTATTTGTTCGGTGCTTTGGACTACCAGGACGAAATTTACTATTGAGCATGTCTTCCTAACAAACTTTCTAATCCTTTGTTCAAACTTATCTCCTTGTTATGGCTGTGGAAATCATTGATTCAGGATTGCGATGTGGAGGCCACCGAGTCGCTGATCTCACATGTAAGGGCTTTGGCTATATATATCTGCCACACGGATTAGGTTGCGGTGCCATAGGGACAAGTCAGTGCTCTCCCGGTTCATGCTTTAGGTCCTTTTGCTCATAGGTAGTGGATTGTGTGCTTTTTTGAACTGTATTGAGCTGTATTGCTGCTGCGGCTGCCTTAAACTATGTGGGTTATGTTCTTTTGGCCATGTGGTTGTTTGACTTTGGTTGTAACCCTGGTTCTGATGCCTTTTGGCTTTATATATAAAGTCGGGCATATGCCTTTCATTTAAAAAAGAATATTTTTTCATGGAACCATGTTACAGTAAGGTCGGCAATGTCGCATGCTTCAACTTGAAGTTGTAGGCATAGAGAACATTTGGGAAAACTCATAGGTCTCATCTCCAGTGAAGGGTAGATGATCTCTGGGCGAGACGATACTATCATTAGTATTCAAACGAAAAACAAGGAGATCGTGGCAATGTTGATGTTGAATTGACTGGTAGTTCATACAATGCTCCATTTAGTGGAGATGTCAATTAATAAATGTGGTGTTGGTCCATCTTCTGCAACAACCAATTACTACTAGGCATTTGAATACATCAAATGGATGGTCTTTTTTGGGTTGTGTAATGATATTTTGCCTAATTTACTCTAGTTCAGATTTTACATCATATTTAGGACACTAAAAATACATAGCAACCACTACAAAAAAGGCACATCCATGACATTTTGGGCCGAACGAATTTTTTTGTCATGCTTATGACACTTCTATGATGATAATTGTGACAAAACCCGGTATCATCATAGATGTGGTGGGCTACTACTTCTATGAAAAAGAATCATGAAAGAAAATGGGTGTTTCGTCCTGGGCAGGCGAGAGACGCAGCCGCATGACATTCTTTGGGCCATCCATGACAGAAAAAACCGTGGTAGAAGCGAGGGCGAGGAAAATATCGGGAGGTCCCCGGTTACGGTGGGTGGTCGGGGCCGAGCGATGCATGGAGGTTTGCGCGTCTCTCTCGTACACGTACACACATGTGTGCGAGGCATTGCGCTCTAACTGAACCCGAGCGAGGTGTTGGGCTCTAACTGAACCCAAGCGATTGCACTAGCTACGTTACTGTACCTGAGCGATCGATCCCTTGCTGTTATCTGATGACCCACAAGTATAGGGGATCTATCGTAGTCCTTTCGATAAGTAAGAGTGTCGAACCCAACAAGGAGCAGAAGGAAATGATCAGCAGTTTTCAGCAAGGTATTCTCTGCAAGTACTGAAATAAGTGGTAACAGATAGTTTTGTGATAAGGTAAATTGTAACGAGCAACAAGTAACAAGAGTAAATAAAGTGTAGCAAGATGGCCCAATCCTTTTTGTAGCAAAGGACAAGCCTGGACAAACTCTTATAATAGGAAAAGCGCTCCCGAGGACACATGGGATTATCGTCAAGCTAGTTCTCATCATGTTCATATGATTCACATTCGGTACTTTGATAATTTGATATGTGGGTGGACCGGTGCTTGGGTGCTATTCTTACTTGAACAAGCATCCCACTTATGATTAACCTCTATTGCAAGCATCCGCAACTACAACAAAAGTATTAAGGTAAACCTAACCATAGCATGAAACATATGGATCCAAAACAGCCCCTTACGAAGCAACGCATAAACTAGGGTTTAAGTTTCTGTCACTCTAGCAACCCATCATCTACTTATTACTTCCCAATGCCTTCCTCTAGGCCCAAATAATGGTGAAGTGTTATGTAGTCGACGTTCACATAACACCACTAGAGGTTAGACAACATACATCTCATCAAAATATCGAACGAATACCAAATTCACATGACTACTAATAGCAAGACTTCTCCCTTGTCCTCAGGAACAAACGTAACTACTCACAAAGCATATTCATGTTCATAATCAGAGGGGTAATAATATGCATAAAGGATCTGAACATATGATCTTCCACCAAATAAACCAACTAGCATCAACTACAAGGAGTAATCAACACTACTAGCAACCTACTAGCACCAATCCCGGACTTGGAGACAAGAATTGGATACAAGAGATGAACTAGGGTTTGGAGATAAGATGGTGCTGGTGAAGATGTTGATGGAGATTTCCCTCTCCCGATGAGAGGAGCGTTGGTGATGATGATGACGATGATTTCCCCCTCCCGGAGGGAAGTGTCCCCGGCAGAACAGCTCCACCGGAGCCCTAGATTGGTTCCGCCAAGGTTCTGCCTCGTGGCGGTGGAGTCTCGTCCCGAAAGGTTGTCTCTGATTTTTTTCTCATCGAAAGACTTCATATAGGAGAAGATGGGCATCATAGAGCCACCAGGGGGCCCATGAGGTAGGGGGGCGCGCCCTAGGGGGGGCTCCCCCACCCTCGTGAGCAGGGTGTGGGCCCCCTGGCCTTCATCTTTGGCGACGATTTTTCTTTATTTATTTTAAGACATTCCATGGAGTTTCAGGACTTTTGGAGTTGCACAGAATAGGTCTCCAATATTTTCTCCTTTTCCAGCCCAGAATTCCAGCTGCCGGCATTCTCCCTCTTCATGTAAACCTTGTAAAATAAGAGAGAATAGCCATAAGTATTGTGACATAACGTGAAATAACAGCCCATAATGCGATAAATATCGATATAAAAGCATGATGCAAAATGGACGTATCAACTCCCCCAATCTTTGACCTCGCTTGTCCTCAAGCGAAAAGCCGATAACAATAAATATGTCCTCATGTTTAGAGGTAGAGGCGTCGATAAAAATAAAATACGGACATGAAGGCATCATGATTATTCTCATAATAGCAACATATATAGATTTGTCATATGATTACTTATGTTCAAGTGATGATCTTTTCACAATGCAAAGTATGAATCATAAACTTTATTGGGTGCCAGCAAAGTATAACCTCAGTCATTGAAGCAATTGCAATTTATCATAACATCGGAAAGAGTCTATAACAGAGCTTAAAAGCAAGTCCACATACTCAACTATCACTTAGTCCTTCATAATTGCTAGCACTCATGCAATACTTGTGGTTACGGAGTTTTAATGGACACTGAGAGAAAGATAGGGCTTATAGTTTTGCCCCACACCTTTTACCTCAAGGGTAATGTCAACAATAATAATTCATGCTCCCTACATCCAATTAGATATATATATATATATATATATATATATATATATATATATATATATATATATATATATATATCATGTTCTTTCCAACATGCTGAGGTAGAAGGTAATAATAAAAGATAGGCCCTTCGCAGAGGGAAGCGAGAGGTTGCCATGCGCTTTTATAGTTGGATGCACAAAATCTTAATGCAAAAGAACGTCACTTTATATTGCCCTTGTATGTGGAACTTTATTATGCAGATCGTCCTTTTATTACTTCCACAACAAGTTCGTATAAAGCTTATTTCTCTGCACTAATAAGTCATGCATATTTAGAGAGCAATTTTATTGCTTGCACCGATGACAACTTACTTGAAGGATCTTACTCAATCCATAGGTAGATATGGTGGACTCTCATGGCTAAACTGGTTTAAGGGTATTTGGAAGCACAAGTAGTATCTCTACTTGGTGCAGAGAATTTGGCTAGCATGAAGGGGAAAGGCAAGCTCAACATGTTAGAGGATCCATGACAACATACTTTATCTCAGATACAAGAAAACATAACTCATTATGTTGTCTTCCTTGTCCAACATCAACTCTTTAGCATGTCATATTTTAATGAGTGCTCCCAATCATAAAAGATGTCAATGATAATATATCTATATGTGAAACCTCTCTTTCCTTATTACTTCCTATTAATTGCAACGATGACCAAAGCTATATTTGCCAACTCCCAACAACTTTTAATCATCATACTTTTTCTATGTGAAGTCATTACTCTCGATAAGATCAATATGAACTCTTTGTTTCTTTTTATTATTTTCTTTTATTAACCCAAGATCATGGCAAAGTAATCAAGCCCTTGACTCAACACTAATCTTTATTATATATATATAGCTCACGGACTCAATTACAGAGAGGGATCATAAAGCAAAACTTCAAAACTAGATCATGCCATGACTTTATTCTACTAAATCAAGATACTACTAATAGGATCGAACTAAGAAAAATGTTAAAGGTAGAAGTTGTGATGGTGATACGATACCGGGGCACCTCCCCCAAGCTTGGCAGTTGCCAAGGGGAGTGCCCATACCCATGTGAATAGGTATCCTTCTTTGTTGGTGGAGGGAGTGGAGGTGTTGTTGATGATGCGGGCTTGTCGTCCACCTTCCATGGCATAGGCTCACCATCATAGAAGGATGATCGAGTCTCCGGAATCCTGAAATCTGCATCCAAACTCATCCTTTTGAATCTATATTCATACTCGCAGTTTTGATTTTGCAGATCATAAATTTGGGCTTGGAGGTGCTCGATCTTCTCATGTAGCTTGAAGATGGCTTCCTCGGTGTTCTTGGCATCCGGCTCGTAGTTGTTGGTGAACTTCGCGAGCATTTTGTGGCTAGCGTTAATTCCACGCTCCACCATCCCCTGGCACTTGAAAAATTGTTGCTCCATTGCTTCGAGCCTCGCCTCCACGCTTCCGGTTCCCTTGGGTCCCTCAACATCGCGGATGTGCAGCAACCCATCACGCATCTCAATGGTTTGAGGGTGTCGCAGCACCTCCACGAGGTAAGGGTTGATCACCTTCTCGAAGAACTTGTCCTTGGAAGCACTTGGGGACGTCATGATGATCTAGATCTATCAGAAAACAGCTCGAAACAAGGACAGGAGATATTTGCGTGATACGGGAGTCAAAACCTTCGGGAGAATATATAATGAATTTTTACCGACCAAAATACGTATCGTGCAAGAAAATAGAGTCCGGAGGGCATACGAGGTGCTCACCAGGTAGGGGGCGCGCCCTCCACCCTCGTGAAGGCCTCGTGTCCTTCCCGGACTTCCACTTATTTTTCTATTTTTCTAAATATTCCAAAACGGAGAAATATTGCCTTAAAATTGTTTTGGAGTCGGTTTACTTACCGTACCACATACCTATTCCTTTTCGAGTGCAAGCGGTGCGAAAGTGTCCTTATGTATTCCTCGGGGTTACGGTTTCAATAATATTGGTTTCAACATTTATGGGATTACCTGAGATATAATGTTTGATTCTTTGACCGTTTACCACCTTCGGATTTGTGCCTTCGAAGTTGTTGATTTTTATGGCACCGGAACGATAGACCTCCTCGATAACGTAGGGACCTTCCCATTTAGAGAGAAGTTTTCCTGCAAAAAAAATCTTAAATGAGAGTTGTATAGCAATACATAATCACCTACATTAAACTCACGATTTTGTATCCTTTTGTCATGCCATCTTTTAACTTTTTCTTTAAATAACTAGGCATTTTCATAGGCTTGGGTTCTCCATTCATCAAGTGAGCTAATATCAAATAACCTCTTCTCACCGGCAAGTTTGAAATCATAGTTGAGCTCTTTAATAGCCCAATATGCCTTATGTTCTAGTTCGAGAGGTAAGTGACATGCTTTTCCATAAACCATTTTATACGGAGACATACCCATAGGATTCTTATATGCAGTTCTATAGGCCCATAATGCATCATCAAGTTTCTTGGACCAATTATTTCTAGACCTATTAACAGTCTTTTGTTAAATTAATTTGAGCTCTCTATTACTCAATTCTACTTGACCACTAGACTGCGGGTGATAAGGAGATGCAATTCTATGATTAACGTCATATTTAGCAAGCATTTTACAGAAAGCACCATGAATAAAGTGTGAACCACCATCAGTCATTAAATATCTAGGGACTCCAAACCTCGGAAAAATAACTTCCTTAATTATTTTAATAGAAGTGTTATGATCAGCACTACTAGTTGGAATATCTTCTACCCACTTAGTAACGTAATCAACAGCAACTAAAATATGTGTATATCCATTAGAGGCAGGAAAAGGTCCCATATAATAAAAGCCCCAAACATCAAATGGTTCAATAACAAGTGAACAATTCATAGGCATTTCCTGACGTCTACTAATATTACCAATTCTTTGACATTCATCACAAGACAAAACAAACTTACGGGCATCCTTGAAGAGAGTAGGCCAATAAAAACCAGATTGCAATACCTTATGCAGTTCTATCTCCAGTGTGGTGTCCTCCATAAGCTTCGGAGTGACACTTGCGTAGGATTTGTTCCTGTTCATGCTCAGGTACACAACGTCTAATAACACCATCTACTCCTTCTTTATAAAGATGTGGGTCATCCCAAAAGTAATGTCGCAAATCATAAAAGAACTTTTTCTTTTGTTGGTATGTGAAGCTAGGTGGTATAAATTTTGCAACAATATAATTAGCATAATCAGCATTCCATGGAGTGCTACGAGAAGTGCTTTTGACATTTAATTGTTCATCAGGAAAGCTATCATCAATAGGTAGTGGGTCATCAAGAACATTCTCTAACCTAGATAAGTTATTTGCAACGGGGTTCTCAGCTCCTTTTCTATCAACAATATGCAAATCAAATTCTTGCAGCAAGAGAACCCATCTAATAAGTCTAGGTTTAGCATCTTTCTTTTCCATAAGATATTTAATAGCAGCATGATCAGTGTGAATAGTTACTTTAGAATCAACAATATAGGGTCTGAATTTATCACAAGCAAATACAACTGCTAAAAGTTCCTTTTCGGTAGTGGCATAATTTCTTTGAGTATTGTCTAGAGTCTTACTAGCATAATGGATAACATTTAACTTCTTATCAACTCTTTGCCCTAGAACATCACCTACAGCATAATCACTAGCATCACACATAATTTCAAAGGGTAAATTCCAATCAGGTGGCTGAACAACAGGTGCAGAGAGTAATGCTTTCTGAAGTATTTCAAATGCTTATACACAATCATCATCAAAGACAAATGGTACATCTTTTTGTAATAAATTAGTCAGAGGCCGAGAAATTTTTGCGAAGTCCTTAATGAACCTCCTATACAACCCGGCGTGACCAAGGAAACTTCTTATACCTTTGATGTCCTTGGGACATGGCATCTTTTCAATAGCATCAACCTTGGCTTTATCAACTTCAATACCTCTTTCAGAAACTTTGTGCCCCAAGACAAGACCTTCATTAACCATACAGTGGCACTTTTCCCAATTCAATACAAGATAAGTTTCTTCACATCTCTACAAAACTCGATCAAGATTGCTCAAGCAATCATCAAAAGAGGAACCATAGACGGAAAAAGTCGTCCATGAAAACTTCACAAATCTTTTCACAAAAATCAGAGAATATAGCCATCATGCATCTTTGAATGGTAGCAGGTGCATTACATAAACCAAAAGGCATATGTCTATAAGCAAAAGTACCAAAAGGGCATGTAAAAGTACTCTTTGATTGATCTTTAGCCGACACAGGTATTTGAGAGAAACCAGAATAACCATCTAGAAAGCAGTAATGTGTATGTTTGCATAATCTTTGTAGCATTTGATCAATAAAAGGTAAGGTGTAGTGATCTTTCTTAGTAGCTTTATTTAATTTGTGGAAATCAATTACCATCCTATAACCTGTGATAATTCTTTGCGGAATTAATTATCTTTATCATTAGGGACAACAGTAATACCTCCCTTCTTAGGGACACAATGGACAGGACTTACCCACTGACTATCAACAACGGGATAAATTATACCTGCCTCCAGAAGCTTGAGTATTTCTTTTCTTACCACTTCTTTCATTATAGGATTCAAACGTCGTTGAGGATCACGAACTGGTTTGGCATCCGCTTCCAAATTTATTTTATGCTGACATAGAGTGGGACTAATTTCCTTAAGATCATCAATGGTATATCTAATAGCGGCACGGTGCTTTTTCAGAGTTTTCAATAATCTTTCTTCTTCATTCTCTGAAAGGTTAGCACTAATAATAACAGGATATATTTTATTTTCATCAAGATAAGCATATTTAAGATTATCGCAGCGGTTTAAGCTCAAACAGGATCACCCTTGGGTGGAGGAGGATCCCTAAGATTTCAACAGGAAAATTATGTTGCGAATAGGTTCTGTTTAAAGAATACTTCATCTATTTCCTTCTTTCATTCATGAACATCTCATTTTCATGGTCTAGCAAATAGTGTTCCAAAGGATCACTAGGAGGTACGGCAATAGAAGCAAGACCAATAATTTCATCCTTACTAGGCAATTCTTCCTCACGTTGTCATTTACTAAATTTAGAGAAATTAAACTCATGAACCATATCATCCAAGCCAATAGTAACAACATTCTTTTCGCAATCTATCCTAGCATTAACAGTGTTCAAGAAGGGTCTACCAAATATAATGGGACAAAAGCTATCTTGTGGAGAACCAAGAACAAGAAAATCAGCGGGATATTTAGTTTTCCCACACAAGAATTCAACATCTCTAACAAGTCCCACTGGCGATATGGTATCTCTATTGGCAAGTTTAATTGTAACATCAATATCTTCTATCTCAGCGGGTGCAATTTCATGCTTAATTTCTTCATACAAGGTAATAGGTATAACACTAGCACTAGCACCCATATCACATAAGCCATGATAACAATGATCTCCTATTTTAACAGAAATAACAGGCACGCCTACCACAGGTCTATGTTTATCTTTAGCACACGGTTTAGCAATTCTAGCAGTTTCACCACAGAATTGAATAACATGCCCATTAATATTATCAGACAAGAGATCTTTAACAATAGCAATATTAGGTTCTACTTTAACTTGCTCAGGAGGTGTATAAGTTCTGATATTGCTTTTACGAACAACAGTTGAAGCTTTAGCATGATCCTTTACTCTAACAGGGAAAGGTGGTTTCTCAACATAAGAAGTAGGAACAATAGGATCATTATAAGTGACAGTCTTTTCTTCAACTTTAATAGGTGCAGCTACTTTTACTTCTATGGGAGTATGATATTTAAACCACTTCTCTTTAGGGAGATCAACATAAGTAGCAAAACATTCACAGAAAGAAGCTACTATCTTAGAGTCAAGTCCATATTTAGTGCTAAACTTACGGAAAATATCGGTATCCATAAAAGATTTAACACAATCAAACTTAGGTGTCATACCTGACTCCTTACCTTCGTCGAGGTCCCAATCTTCAGAGTTGCGTTTAATTCTATCCAATAAATTCCATTTAAATTCAATAGTCTTCATCATAAAAGAGCCAGCACAAGAAGTATCGAGCATGATGCGATTGTTATCAGAAAGCCGAGCATAAAAATTCCGAAGAATTGTCACTTCTGAGAGCTCATGATTGGGGCATGAATATAACATTGATTTAAGCCCCCCCCCCAAGCTTGAGCGATGCTTTCTCCTTCGCGAGGCCAAAAATTATAAATATAATTGCGATCACGATGAACAAGATGCATAGGGTAATACTTTTGATGAAATTCCAATTTCAATCTTTTATAGTTCCATGATCTCGTATCATCACATAGCCTATACCATGTCAATGCGTATTCCTTCAAAGATAAAGGGAAGACCTTCTTCTTAACAACATCATCAGGTATACCAGCAAGCTTAAATAATCCACAAACTTCATCCACATAGAGTAGATGTTCATCAGGATGCTTTGTTCCATCTCCTGTAAAAGTATTAGCCAGCAGTTTTTCCATCATACCCGAAGGAACTTCAAAACGAGTTTCATTTTCAATAGGTTCAGTAGGTTGAGGAGCAACTCTTTTCTCTCTTTGGACGGGTGAAGATACCCGAACAAGCCCTCAGAGAATTACTTTCCATAGTAACAAGTGACAGAAAATTTCAGCACACTATATAAATTTTTCCTTACCAAATTCCACTTACCAAAGGCGCTACACTCCCCGGCAACGGCGCCAAAAAGAGTCTTGATGACCCACAAGTATAGGGGATCTATCGTAGTCCTTTCGATAAGTAAGAGTGTCGAACCCAAAGAGGAGCAGAAGGAAATGATAAGCAGTTTTCAGCAAGGTATTCTCGCAAGCAAATCTTGAAATAAGTGGTAACAGATAGTTTTGTGATAAGGTAAATTGTAACGAGCAACAAGTAACAAGAGTAAATAAAGTGCAGCAAGATGGCCCAATCCTTTTTGTAGCAAAGGACAAGCCTGGACAAACTCTTATAATAGGAAAAGCGCTCCCGAGGACACATGGGATTATCGTCAAGCTAGTTTTCATCATGTTCATATGATTCACATTCGGTACATTGATAATTTGATATGTGGGTGGACCGGTGCTTGGGTGCTGTTCTTACTTGAACAAGCATCCCACTTATGATTAACCTCTATTGCAAGCATCCGCAACTACAACAAAAGTATTAAGGTAAACCTAACCATAGCATGAAACATATGGATCCAAAACAGCCCTTACGAAAGCAACGCATAAACTAGGGTTTAAGCTTCATCACTCTAGCAACCCATCATCTACTTATTACTTCCCAATGCCTTCCTCTAGGCCCAAATAATGGTGAAGTGTTATGTAGTCGACGTTCACATAACACCACTAGAGGTTAGACAACATACATCTCATCAAAATATCGAATGAATACCAAATTCACATGACTACTAATAGAAAGATTTCTCCCTTGTCCTCAGGAACAAACGTAACTACTCACAAAGAATATTCATGTTCATAATCAAAGGGGTAATAATATGCATAAAGGATCTGAACATATGATCTTCCACCAAATAAACCAACTAGCATCAACTACAAGGAGTAATCAACACTACTAGCAACCTACTAGCACCAATCCCGGACTTGGAGACAAGAATTGGATACAAGAGATGAACTAGGGTTTCTAGATGAGATGGTGCTGGTGAAGATGTTGATGGAGATTGAGCTCTCCGGATGAGAGGAGCGTTGGTGATGATGATGACGATGATTTCCCCCTCCCGGAGGGAAGTGCCCCCGGCAGAACAGCTCCGCCGGAACCCTAGATTGGTTCCGCCAAGGTTCCGCCTCGTGGCTGCAGAGTCTCGTCCCGAAAGGTTTTCTCTGATTTTTTCTCATCGAAAGACCTCATATAGGAGAAGATGGGCACCGGAGAGCCACCAGGGGGCCCACGAGGTAGGGGGCGCGCCCCAGGGGGGCCGCGCCCCCCACCCTCATGAGCAGGGTGTGGGCCCCCTATTTTTTTTAATAATTTATATATAGCTCATTGTAACTTCTTATGTAATTTATTGCAGTCCGTTTTTTGTTGGCTAGGGCCAGGGTTAATAATTTAAACGAAATTTCGCATATTTATGTGGGTTCCAAACTATTTTTAATACCGAAATGTCGAGACAGATTTAAAGTACTTTGAAGATATATTTAAATTAGGTTAAAGCCCAGTGAAATAGGAACCTGAAAATGTGAAAAAATTCAGAAATTATAGAGTAATTGCCAATTTGTCATCTGTTTCTATATTTACAACCCATTTCATATTACTTTTAAGATTTGGAGGCGTCTTGAAAGAGTTGCAGCCCATCAGGGCGTAGAAAAATAAGTAGGCCTGGATTGGGTATTCTTCAGAAAAAATAAAGTAGGCTCATTTTCACAAAGAAAAAATAGCTGGGTTGGTCATATGGTGAACATAAAATATAAGCCTGGGCTAGACGGGCCACAACCCAGTTGAAACCCTGCTCCATCTCAACAATAACAAAAAAAAATACAGCTCGAGCAGCTACGTCTCAGGTGTCAGCCGATCTTGTGTTGTTCTCTTGTCTATTGACTATATACGCTGAAATTGTCGTGGGTCCCAGATGTCAGGAAACCACTAGGAGGAAGTATTTTCTTTTTCCATACGCTGACAATGGAGTATAGATATAACAAAAAATGAGGAACTTCCTTGCGTCCGACCATGGACATGGTGGGCCCTTACTGTCATCCTCTCCATGTACAGCCCTCTGCCGATTCCTGTTGTTTGTTGACCATGTTGACAATGCGAGAGGGCGGCACCACGGCGAGCGCACCAAAGCGCGTAGAGGACGATTTGGCGAGGCTTCGGACGTTGGCGTTAACGATTTAGGAGACGGTGGGGGGCGATGTGTGCGCTGAGGCGCAGCCAGCCATGGGAGGCGGAAGCAGGTGGCCCCACCGGCGCTGGTTTGGTTTTGGCAAACACGACAGACTGTAAAAGCAGCAGGAGTACTTAACAACCTTAACTGAAACCAGCAGGGGCACTTAACAACCATAGCGGAAAGCAGTGTGAGTACTTATACAGGTTCAACCATTCAAAGCACGCCTCAAATAGTGCTACTTTGCCTACAGTTTACCAAGGGTGAGGCCGCCAAGCTCCAGGACAAGGCCCAGGCGCCACCCTGCGCATCCACAACCTTCTGAAAGCGGCTTCATCTTGAAATGTGGTCAATAAACAGGATATTCGCTTTAGATCCATGGAAAAGCATTAACATAATCTTTTGTCCTATTCTCCAAGATGGACGGGCCTTCATTATTTGAGACCACCCATGAATAAGTATCTTTTCACCTCCAAGGGGAATGGAGTAGGTCAACATAAACATCATGTTGTGACCAAGCGCAAGTCTGACCTGACCATGGTCAGGCATCTGTATAGGAACAATAGAACTGGGCAGCTTCTGTTTCAAGAAGATCACAACTGTAAAACTGTGTATAAGAAAGAGTCTATGAACAACATACATAACAGAAAACAGCTCGTACCATAAGTTTCTCGACGTAGTTGGACATGTTCAACGAGTGCAGCAGTGGCATACATCTCCCACGTGGCCTTCCACCATTGAAACGCCCCACAAGGACCTCAAGAGGATCAATATAGTGTAGGAACTAGTGGACGTCGTCCCAGTCAACTTCAGTGCCATCAGTAACAGCCGAGTTCTTACAGAATAACAAATGAGTATCCTGCTTAACTCTGAAAAAACCTACACGTTCCACCAATTATAAGAAAATACCAGTTAGAAGTAGCATCTTCGTGAGAGTTTCGTTGCTACTTCTAAAGTTAAATTGTGATTAGTTAGACAAAATAGGTGGATTAAGAAGTAATCGAGGCAACAAGAAAGAACCAGATACAAAACTAACATGGATGAACAATTGGAACGACGTCGGGGTGGAAGATCGCAGTGAAGATGAGACCAGGTTCTATTATTTCCATCACCATTCGTGCATCAACTTTCAGTCCGTAACACTTGAGAAAGTTTATCCCAGTTCGGCCATAAAAAAAAAGCAGCGATCTTCTTGGTTCATGAACCCAACTCGAAACTTATATCCATAGCTTGTCTTCACTGTGACCATTAAACTGGTGTATTCAGTTATGGCAAGGCCGAGCATCTTGAGTACATGTGTTCTGGCAGTGCAAGGAATGCACTGCAAGAAAAATAATATGAGAACACAATTTATTCCGTATCCAAATCTAGAAATAATTTCCTCCTTCACGTCAGTGTTGACCATGGTACTAGTACCTTTTATCCAAACATAGCAATCCAAATTTCCAAATTAGTCGACAACATGTTCAAAAACCCCCACCCTCCCGGATAGAAAAGAGGATTCTAGGAACATACTGTGCGTGTTTTAAAATCCTGTGTTAGGATGAGAAGGAACAAGTGTGGCGTCTCGCCGAGGGCGCAGAAACCTGTAGGGTCCTCACACTTTGGGCACTGCAAATGAAACACACTAGATTCAGTAGGAAGAAAAATGCATCAACGGTGGCGGCTGCCATTCTAAGATTACCCGCGACCAAGGGACTTGGATTTATCAGGGATGGATGAAGAATTCGTACCAGGTTCTCCATGAGAAAACCCTATGCAATCACTGAGAGGGGGTTTTCTCTGAACAAGCAGACGAGGGAGAAGGGGATTCAGGCCCAGTGAAATATTTCCGCTTCGTGCGTCTAGCTTACTGCTAAAGCTGGAAAGGTGGGGGCTTTTGTGATTCGACGGCTCATTGCGCATTACTGTGGCGCTACGACCGAGGTGTGTCTACCGTGCAGTTGTGTACTCTAATTTAGTGCATATGGCACATGGACCCCATTGCCGGATGCCCCACATATCAGTGAAAGGAAGTAGAAAGACAGGATTAACTAGTTACACATAAATATATTTTTGACAGAGAGATACTCCCTCTGTAAAGAAATATAAAAATATTTTATATCACAACTTTATACATAAGAAAAATCAAGGGGAATATATATAACATATATAATTATAAAAAACAAAGTTTTTTTAACACAGTATAGACGAGTTGGTGATGATGGTGTGCCTGCCATCCTGCAATATAGGCCGTCCGATTTATATCTGACGGATAGGAAGGAAACTATGGCAATTTTGCAAAAAGGTACCCACACACCTCTCCACATTTGCAAATAAGGCCTTCCCTCGTTCATCCTTTTCTATAACAAGATAAAATACTCATACAAATGCATCTTGATGTTATGTGCAACGCACATCCATTATGGGGGTTCAGCTGAGAATATAATACTCAGACATGCTCACGGTTCTGGACTTTGGGCCACAGGCTGGTGGGCTTGCATGTTTGGGGGCCCATGTGTTCTACCTTAGCGCTTTTCATATTGCAAGCGATCGGTACGGCGCTGGCTTTAGATGATGTCACAAGGCAAATACACAAAATTGAATAAAGCACGGCATCTGTTAGAATGAAATCGAATGACAGTCCTAACCAGCAATTAGAGTTGCAATTCTATCAATGATATACCATGTGATAAATAATACAGTCATACTACTTTTACACATAGGACACTTGTTTCACCATGCCAGATTATTACATCAAAATCTCTCGGAGGATAGATCAGTTCGGCAGTTGTGTGCTGCTACTGAAGAATTTCAAAGTTGATTTGGACCAGCTCTCCTTGCCAAGAAAGTTGGATTTTGACATCATTCCCTACCGCAAGATATGATTTGATTTGAACCTTGACCATCCTTTAGCATCAATCATCATGCGACCATCCTTTGTAGTTACGGTATGTTGAGTAGGTTCATTCACACCAAGGCTACGCATGGTAAGAGAAACTTGGCCACGGTCGCCCGGATTGTTGAAAGACTCCCTCGTTGCTCTAGGAATTCTCTGCTTGCAAACAAGAAGGCATACACAAACAGTTAGATCAACACAATGAATCATGTGAAACAACATGGAAAGAAAAAAGAACGAAGCACTTGGGCGACCAATGCTAGGTGGACATGTCGGTTTTTGTAAGGACTTTGGTATATGAAGTGTGAACTGTAGCCCAGTCTGTTGCCGGTGCAACTGCTGGTTCCGTTGTCGCTGCATGGGCCGAAGCAGATGCCAGTGCAAGTGTTGGTGCAGGTGCTGAAGCCGTTGCTGGTGCCCGTGCTAGTGCGACTAGTAGTGCTGCTGCTGCTGCTGCCGGAGATGGTGCTCCTTGTAGAGCTGGTGCCGTTGTCGGAGCAGATGCCCGATACTCCGGTAGATCAGCTTGATCCGCTGACGCGGTCGATGCCCAATCCTCAGCTGGATCAGACTGAGCTACTGCCGCTGTCAGTACTAGAGCAACTGCCAGTGCTCGATCCATTGCTGAAGGTGGTACCGATGTGCGAGACAACGGTGGTCAGGTCTGGTCTACTATGATCAGCTTTCTAACTTGACTAGGCTCCGTGACCGTGATCCAGTCTTTTTCTTCATTTCTTTTAAACATGAGAAGGACTAATTGTGGCGTGTTTGTTAAACCAAACTACAGTTCATCATAGGGATTCAGCTTGTACTCAGACAACACATTGGTCCAATTTTTTCCAGTAATATAAGTGATGGACAGTGCCTTCGTTACTGACATGACATAAGAAGTGAAACCTGCAAAAATAGCCATCGTAGAGCAAACCAAACGGTTTATTCTGTGATGAATGTCACATGGCAAAACCTGCATCTTAAAATTGCAGCAAAAGATAGAAAACATGACATTAAATCAATAAGATTTAGATAGTAAATCAATAAGATTTACTTGATGTGACATGAGTTAATCCTTACCAGGAAATCACTATGGTGAAGTACTAAACAAAAGATTGATCGTCCAACTACGTGTGGCATGCAGGGCCCCCGCCTACTCCCACAAGCAGGACAGTCCAAAGGTCATGACAAATCGTATGGACCGAACATCCATGCGACTGGAAATCCTAGTGGGTGCGATAAACCCTGCACGACATACATATATTGGAGTGTAACCATAACTGATAAACGGTCCTCACAAAAAAGATGCTCTGGATACTTCAAAATATAAAGACTGAATTGAGTGGACAAACATTAATATAGACTGTTCTCAGGACTCACCACACACCAAAAGCGGAAGTATTAAACAATACAGGGTTCACAAACACAAATCAAGTACTGAAGAATAGTACTTACTACAGACAAGCAAAGTTGCGCTAATTAAACTTTGGAGACTATTTATTGTCGTTCGACCTATAAGATGAACCCCGCATAACTGACTAGGCCATGGACTTCGTGAGAGATGTCGACCTACATCATCACCATCTCGTCAACCTTGGAGAACCTAACAGAGTGGTCTTTCCACTCATAAACATGACAATTAAGACATGCGCATCAGATTTGTCGGGAAGCTTTACAAGAACCACACCCTTCGTAATTGAAGGCACAACCAAGAAATTGTTGTGGTCAAGTACAACCTCGAGAAACCGCCTGACAACAATGCTACAGGAAAACGCTAGTTCAGGACACGGGGCGACAAGGACACCGCAGCTGGATAGTTTAGCAGTAGAACTCATCCTCAGGTCTTCCAGTTCACACGGCATGACTTTGAGAACTTCATCTCCACCGCAGACCTGGTTCTCATTCAAACAGAAACCATATATTTTATTACTACCTCCATTCAGAAATATAAGATGATTTTCAATATTTTACTCCATATATGACTACATATACGCACAAAAATGAGTGAACAAAGACACTAGAACATGTCTTCAAAGGCACGAGAGCAGAGGGATTACTTGCAATATCCATAACACAAGTTATTGAGGCAAATATACCCTCTTCAAAGGTAGCATTGATCTTCATAATTATTTGAAAGTAATCTATAATAAATCAGTGTCAACCCCTCGCATGTTTTGGTCAAAAGAGGAATTTAGAACCGTCATTTGGCACACAAAAATCACATGCAAGATCACCCAGAAAGTTGTACTACTAGTACTAGTACTGCATGTTAGATGAAAAATCACAATCAAGATCGAGAAAAAGATCATCAAGAAGAGATATTACCTGGACTTGCTTAATGAGGGATCCCGGAGAGGGGGGCTTGGACAGGGCGATGGCTTTGAGCTTGTCTGCTGTAGTCTTGGCGGGGTGCTTGCGCTTCTTCGTACCATGAGCCTCGACGGTTTTGGCCAGAGCCATAGACATCATTTCGCCCGGTGCTCTAGCGTCCATCAAGAAACTATCAAATAGAAATAAAAGAAAATAAACCATAATCACAAACCCAAAAGAAGAACAGAGAGGGAGTTCTAGGACCAGTCTCGGGGTTGCAAGACCGGGCCTTGGCCAGAATCAACACCATTGATCGCTCACCTTTCCTACTTTGGGAGAGAAGAACAATGGCAGAAGCAGGTCGGGGTTTTCTTGAAGAAATGAGGAACGAGATGAGGGAGAAGCGAGTGGGGATTTTCTTCAAGAGAGGAAGCTGAGAGAGAAGAGCGAAATGATGGTTGCTTCGTCCGTCCAACTTACCGCTGGAAAGGAGGGGGTTTTGTGATTTGATGGCTCATTGGGCATTACTGCGATGCTTCGATTGGGGTAGTCTACTATGCAGTTGGGCACTCTACTACAAAGTAATTTAGTGCATGGCTGGTGGACCCCGATGCTGGCTGTCCCACATGTCGGCGAAAGTGAGTAGCAAGGTTCCTGATGACCATCGAGGAGGATCCGCACGGTAGAGCATGTCCACTGTTTTTTTGAAGAAGAAAAATGATTACAACAAGCGTTTCCACTCTTACGATGGAGGAGTGCGAAACACGGCAGCCACATGGACATACACAGTGCTCCTACTACTAGGCATGTGCAATGGTTCATACGTCAGTACTACATAATCTTGTTGCTAGTGTAGTAAGATATGAACAATAATGTGACATAGTACCGCGTTTTCGACTATCCGGTCGAGAATGAACGTTGAGATCAATGTTAGCAGAACTAGGTCTACATCGCATAGAGAGTACGGTGCTACATTACTCCATGAAACATGAACCATATGAAGCACGAATCAGTGTTAGGCAGGGTGTATGAAGGGTGCACGGGATGGGAGCAAAAGTTCCCTTCTCAACCCACTTTTGGGTGTTCGGCAGAGTGCATGAAGGGTGCATGAGTCCACACTAGTAGGTTAACACAAATACACGAAGAGGGAACAACTATATTGAGATGAGAATGCAACCAAACACACCCACACGCTTTCTTCTACAGTGACTGATCTGCATCGTCTGAGTTTGATCCAACGGTCATGTTGCGCCGAGACATGGACATGCCCATGCAGAGGACGCCTAAACACCACCGAAGTCCCTCTGCTTCTCAAGGCGCACAATGTTGGTGATGCAGGGTTCAACCGCCCGCAGAGCCTACTCCCGGTCAACGGGAGCTAGCTCGTCAAAGATGGCATCCAATGGCAGGAATGGATTCCGGTGATGGAGCCCTAAGAGGATTCGCCCGGCAACGACGACGGCAGCCTGCAACCCCTCCTTGTCCAGCTCCGCCCTCACCATCGCGCGAAGACGGCTCAGCTCTTCGGAGAGATAGGTGAAGAAGGAGACCAGGTCAGGAAGCCGCAGCTCATTGAAGTCGATGGTGTGGTCGAACGGGTTTAGCCCGACGGCCGACATGGTCGCACTGGCACGACGGTAGGCATCACGTAGCCGCAACACGTGCGTGGAAACTTGGTCCACCAAGTGACCGAGGCGATCGTGCACCTCGTCACGGTCGGCCCGCTCGCGCTCCAGCCGGCTCCCATGACGGCCTATCGTATCTCCCGCTTTCTGCGGCAACGCCACCGACGCCTCGAGCATCTTTGTGGTGGACGCCTGCCGCTTTTGAAGCTCTGTGAACTCCCGCACATAACGAAGGAGCATGGCACTCCTCGCATCCTTGAGCTCACGGAGCTCCACGTCCTTGGCCCTGAGCTCCGCATCCTTGTCCTTGAGCTCCTGTGTCAGGCGCCTCACCTCAGACTCCGTGATTTGCTGCGCCGCCTTGGCACCAGGTAGAGGCAATGGGGAGAGGAAGCAAAGGGGGCGAAACGGCTGAAAGGCAATGCAATCTACGGGAAGGCGGAGGGAGCCAGCCGAGGAGCAGGGTGAATATTTTGGTTTTCACCATGGGAAAACACCAGTCGACGACTTTTCACATCAGCGAGCAGTGGGTTTTACAGGCAGAGTCATCATGACTAATTGTTGTCGCGCCTGCTCCTGTCAATCAAAAAATTAAAATCCTGTCGCGCCTGCCGCACCCAAACACCAGAGCAACGCCATGGTGGATATTTAAATTTACCTGCCGGCAAGGAGATAAAAAATGGGTGAAAAAACAAATGTGGCGGCGGCCTAGCTAATCGGTCGCACTAGCCCAACTAGCTAGCCACCGTGCTTCACTGATGTACTCGGCGGGAAAGGTGGTCTTTCATGATTTGACGACTCATTTACTTGCTTTGGCGCTATGACCGAGGAGGACCCAGAAAACGCACGGTAGGGCATGCCACGTCTCGGCAAGGAAGAATATATGCGTGCACTACCTGGGAGGACCCCGAAACCGTGCGGTAGGGTGTGCCACGTCTCGGCACGGAGGAAAAATGTGCGTGTAAAAATATACTGTCGGTGTGGAACGGCACCTATGGGATCACAAGAATCCCTACTACGGTTGCCGGGGCACAGGGTTGCGAGAAGAGCAGGATTAGTAATCAGCACAAGGATCGTTTACCCAGGTTCGGGCCGTGAGGATGCGTAAAACCCTAGTCCTGCTTTGGTGGATGTATTGAGTGTTCTTGAGCCCTCCAACTAGCTACGGTGGCTGAGTAGTTACAAAGAGCCGAATCCCTCTCCAGTACGCCATGGGCCTCCTTTTATAGTCGAAAGGGGCTGCCACAGTGGCACACAAGAGGTGGAAAGGCGTACAGTGCTACGAGCTTATCGCTCGTATTACAGGACAAGGCGCATTTAATGCGCCACTGAGGTGTCCCCTAGCTTTATCGGGGACGGGAGCGAGGCACGTCCCGTCCGTTGCCGCTCCTCCTCGCTTCGACATGTGCCACGGCCAGTGATGCGTGCGGCGCCATGTAGGCAGGCAGGCAACTAAGGTGACGCGGTGGTAGGGTCTTCACGAAGATCTGCATGCCGCCACGCAGGCGCTCGCTGAGTTGGCCTGGGAGCTGCATGTTGCCACGCAGTTGCCTGCCTAGCTGGTTGGGCTGGCAGCTGCATGCGAACGGCGGTGGAGGCTTGGCTGGTGCGGGCCTGGCAGTGGCTCTGCTGGCGTCCTTGGTGAGGGCCTTGCTGGGTGGCCCGGCAAGGGTCTTTCCGTGGCGCGCTGTCGTCCCCGGCAAGGATCTTGCTGGGGGTCTTGTGGCTCTCCTCGGCAAGGATCTTGCCGAGGACCATTGTCTTTTAATCCTCGTCTGATCTTGAATATTCCTTGGTCTTGACAAAGATCTGCATGCCACCATGGAGGTTCCTCCCGAGCCCTAGTTCCAACATGGTTGGTTGAGTTGGAACCCATGGGCTCGAGGGTGGCTCACTCCGCTGGTGTGGGCGAGCCGCCCCAGCAAGGGTCTTGCCGGGGCTGCTAATCAGGCTGCCCCGGCAAGGGTCTTTCCAGAGGAGCCTGCTTCGCCCTTCTGCTTCTTTGTGTTCTTGGTTTGGCATTGCCTTGGCTGTCTTAGGCTTCGGTTTTACCTCGGTTCACCTCCCCAGTTCTGCTCGGTGCGGCCATGGGCGCGGCTCCGACTGTCCGTGTACAGGTAACGGGGTACAAAGGTGCGCCCCTTCTTTTGTACACCGACAGGAGCCCCCGGGCCTGGGCCACACATAAGCGCGACACGTTGTTGGGCCAGGCCCAAAATGGTGTGCGGGCAGGAGGGGCGGTTTTTACCGCGGTAATTTTCTGTTTGCTGCGCTTCCCCACGAACCGCGTTGAATGCGCGACGTGGAGGGGTGCGTACGTGACGTGGGCGGCTTGCGTGGGGCAGTTTCCGCAGGCATGCGTCACATCGTGATACAGGGGTTGCTCGCGCCTTCCCCATGAAGAGGGAGAGGCGTAAAGGCGCGGCCCATTTACTGAATGGGGCCAGGTCACGGTCTTCAAGGCGTCCATACCCCATGATCACGGCGTGGGGAGAGGTCGCTTCACCCGTCCCCTCGGTTCTACACGTTCGCCACGTCTCCTCCATGCGCTTGGGGTGGCAAGAGGTGGAGACGGGAAACCGGGCCGTCGCTGGTTGGGGCAGCGGGTCGGTCTCGATTCACTGTGCCTCTGGTGGCTGGATTAGCCGAGCGGGGCGGCCAAACCCTGACCCCGTCTCTTTATAAAGAGAGGGAAGGGGGGATGGCATCCCGCATTCTTCTATCTTTTATCTCCTCCTGCTTCTGCTTCTTCCACTCATCCGCCATGGAGAAGGGGAACCCTGGTCCCTCGACGGTGACGGCGAGGGTCGCCGCTCGACAGCGCGTCCCTCCTCCTCCTGAACCCATGATGGTGGAGCCGGCCGCGAGGGGAAGGGGGAGGGGCGAGGCCGTGGGCAAAGCCGTGGCAGAGGTCGTGGTGCTCGGGGAAGAGGAGGACTGGGCGGCGCGTCGGCCTCGCCCCCGCCAATGATGCCTTTCACGATGGAGGGCCACGTCGGAGACCAGCCCCGCGAGTTCTTCATCAGGCTGCGCCGGCCTCCACATCGCCATCTTCGTCTTCCCGCCCCGTTTGCTCGGGAGATGGAGCGTGACCCGCCCCAGACACTCAGGTTGCACATGAGGGGCTGCGGGAATGGGGGCACGCGGGTCGAGGTCGACTTCCCGGCTCCTCGGGTCATGTACCTCCATCGTGGATGGAAGACGTTCGCCCGCATCCACAGCCTGACGGCGGGGCTCGTCCTCTACTTCAAATTAATGGAGGACGGGCTGCTCTCCTTTAAGGTCTTCGGAGATTTTGGAACTCGCCTGAAGTGCTGCGTGGAGAGCTCCTCCGACGGAGATTCCAACGATGGAAGCTCTTCCTCAAGCGAAAGTGACGAGGAGGACAGCAGGGCAGATGACGGGGACGAGTCCAACTAGGCATCGGACGCCTCGCGCCTGGGCGGGTGCGGCAGCAGCAGCATCTGCACCTGGCCGCTCCTCCGGTGGAGTTTCGTCGTGGGAGGGGCCAGCTCCTTGAACTTCTCGGGGCCATCTCCTTGGGCGGCTGGCGTCGGGAGGCTGTGGAAGAGGAAGAGGGCGGGTGGCGAGGCTGTCAACTCGGAGTACGCGGACGCCGACGCCTTCGTCGCGTGTCCGGTGACCTGCCGCCTCGTCTTCCAGCTCCTTTCCCGGCACCGTCATCACCGGCCCACCCTTGGGTAGCCACCGAGGTGTTCTCTTGGTGCTTTCTGCTGCTCGTAGCTCGCCTAGGCGCCCCTTTTGCCCTTTCGCCTTCTTGACCTGCCTCCTAAGGAGAGGGACAAGAAAGGGATTACGGGCATCTCATCTCTTTTTTAGTTTGTAAGCCTTCGGGCCTTCGTTAAATTTGGAACTTGTAATCCCCTTGCTCATGTTTTTCATTCCGTATGAACTGTACCTATGTGGGATGTTTTTAATGAAAAATGGATGTTTGTCGGGTTTTTCGTTCGTGGGTGGACCCCGCGACAATGAGCGAATCCTTGTTACTATTTAAGATAAACGTTTTTCGCCCGGCAACAGGCCTTGCCGTCCCCCTCACTTCGCTCGACCATTCTCGCGCCCTTGGCGGAGGCAGGGATGAAGTGGGCTTAGGCTCCTTGTTCTATCTCCTTGTCGCCGCGGCTACAACCAAATCCGAACCCAGGAGATAATCCTTAGGTATAGGAAAAAAGGGAGCATGGTAGCTCGGAGATAAAATGAGGTTTCACATGTCCCAGTTCCGTACCGAAATGCATGATAGAGGATGAAACACTTATCTGGATCTGCAGCCCCCGGCAGCCTTGTCTTTCCGTGGTTGGATCCTTGTACTTGCAGCCCCCGGCAACTCTGGTTTGCCGGGGTCGGGACGCCGGTCCGTTCCCTTTCTTCCAAGTAGCTAAGAAGATGTGCCCATGTGCCCTGCGAACCAAAGGAGGGAAGAAAAGAACAGAGAGACGCGCACTCGACCTCTAGGCTAGGGGTTAGTCGCCGCTAATCACTATCAACCCTAACCAAGGAAGAGACTCGACCTAGCATGCATGCTATAACTTAGGGCGTCAGTGCTTCATTTATTTGTGCTTAGGGTCTGCGCCTGGCTTTGTACAAAGGGTTACATGCCTTGCCGGCAAGGTTTGTACAAAAGGTGGCTTGTCGGGGGGCCCTGCAAGCCGCGCCTTATGGGTAAAACTTGCCAAGATGCTCGATGTTCCAGGATTTGCTCACTGGAACAGCATCTTCGGTCTCCAGGCGGACTGCGCCAGGCCTGGTGACTCGTATTACCCGATAAGGTCCTTCCCACGTCGGCGTCAACTTGTTGGAATTCTTGGCCGACTGAACACGCCGAAAAACAAGGTCACCTTCCTCAAAGCTTCGGGCATGAACCTTGTGGCTATGGTAGCGGTGCAAGGCTTGCTGGTAGCGTGCTGCTCTCACAGCCGCCCGAAGACGATCTTCCTCAAGGAGCGTCGCATCATCTTGCTGCAACTGCTCTTACTCAAGCTCATCATAAGCGAGCACTCGAGGTAACCCCTATATGAGTTCCGTGGGAAGAATTGCCTCCGCCCCATATACTACGGCAAAGGGTGTCTGACCGGTGGCTCGATTTGGCATCTCCTGATCGACCAAAGAACCGCCAGCAACTCATCAATCCAGCGTCTTCCGCTCTTGTGCATCCTGTCAAAGGTCTTCGTTCTCAGGCCTCGCAACACTTCAGCATTCGCCCTCTCTGCTTGGCGTTGCTCCGAGGGTGTGCTACGGAAGCAAAACAGACCTTGTTGCCGAGGTCGTGAATGTACTGCATGAAGGTGTGGCTTGTGAACTGCGTGCCGTTGTCGGTGATGATTCTGTTTGGCACACCGAAACGGCAGACTAGTCCCTTGAAGAACTTGACGGCTGACTGCGCTGTCACCTTCCTCACTGGTTCCCCCTCTGTCCACTTTGTGAACTTGTCGATTGCAACGTACAAGTACTCAAAGCCCCCGACAGCACGGGGGAAAGGGCCCAGTATGTCGAGCCCCTAGACCGAGAATGGCCAGGAGAGAGGGATCGTTTGAAGGGCTTGAGCTGGTTGATGAAGCTTCTTTGAATGGAACTGACACGCTTCACACTTGGTTACTAGTGTCGTCGCATCCTGGAAGGCGGTGGGCCAGAAGAAACCTTGCCGGAATGCCTTGCCGGCAAGGGCCCTCGGCCCTATGTGGGAGCCACATATGCCTCCATGTATCTCTGCCAACAGCTCCAGTCCTTCCTCCCGGGGGATGCACTTCAATTTCACACCATTCGGCCTTCTCCTGTATAGGATGTCATCAATGAATTGGTACAGGGCACACCGACGGGCTACTTTTTCCGCTTCTTCTTGCTCCTCAGGAAGTTCCCCTTTTTGGAGGAATCAGACAGTATGCTACACCCACGCCGGAGCCTGGGGCTCGACGGCAAGGACCAAAGACATTTCCTCTGCCATGGGAGCGGCTGTCTCCACAGCAAGGGCTTGACGCCCTTCCGGAGCCAGTTGCTCTTTGGCAGGCTCAGCGTCCACGGTAGCATCCTTGCCGGCAGCCCAAGGGGGCTCGGTGGGAAAGTACTTGCCGGGACCTGATTTCCTCCACTTGTTCCACCCCGTTGACGGTTCGACGGATGGCTGAGTTAACCGGAGCAAAAAGGTACCTGGTTCCACAGGTAGCTTGAATGCAGCACGCTTCGACAGGTAATCGACGATGTCGTTCTTCGCTCGGGGAACGTGCTCCGCTTGGATACCGTCAAAGCGCTCCTCCAGCTTCCTCACTTCATCTACGTAGGCCTCCATCAATGGGCTCTGGTAATCCTTGTTGACTTGTCTGACGACAAGCTGGGAGTCACCCCTGACGATGAGCTTCTTCACCCCGAGGTCTGCCGCGATCCTGAGACCGGCAAGCAGCCCCTCGTACTCAGAAGTGTTGTTCGTGGACATCTCCCTAGGAAAGTGCATCTGGATCACGTACTTGAGGTGCTCTCCGGTGGGTGCGACAAGCAACACACCGGCACTAGCGCCTTGCAGCGAGAAAGCCCCGTCAAAGTACATGATCTAGTCGCAGTTCGCTTCCTTGTCGGGGAGAGCAGTCTCTTGGATTTCTTCCTCAGGTGTTGAGGTCCATTCCGCAATGAACTCTGCCAAGATTCTGCTCTGGATTGTTGAGGTACTTTCAAACTTCAACCCAAAGCTCGACAACTCCAGGGCCCATTCCACAATCCTTCCGATTGCATCTGGGTTGTGTAATATCCGTTGTAGTAGGAGGCGGGTGATGGCAGTGATCTCGTGGGCTTGGAAGTAATGACGCAGCTTCCTCGAGGCCATAAGGAGGCCACAGAGCAATTTCTGCACACCGGAGTACCTCGACCTAGCCCCTTGCAAGAGGGACCTGACTAAGTAAACCGGGTGCTGCATCATCTTCTTTCTCTGCACTACTTCGCTTGACTGTGCGGGCGTTGCCCTGATGGCGTCCTTCGCGCTCGCAGACGGCGCCGTTTTCTCCCAGCCATCTTCTTCTTTCAGAAGTCATGGCGATGAAGAACCACTAGGCTAACTACTAGACCAGATTCTCACAATTGCGCCCCCTACCTAGCGCGCAAAAGATGTAGGTGTGGAACGACACCTATGGGATCACAAGAATCCCTACTACGGTTGCCTGGGCGCAGGGTTGCGAGAAGAGCAGGATTAGTAATCAGCACAAGGTTCGTTTACCCAGGTTCGGGCCGCGAGGATGCGTAAAACCCTAGTCCTACTTTGGTGGATGCATTGAGTGTTCTTGAGCCCTCCAACTAGCTACGGTGGCTGAGTAGTTCCAAAGAGCCGAATCCCTCTCCAGTATGCCATAGGCCTCCTTTTATAGTCGAAAGGGGCTGCCACAGTGGCACACAGGAGGTGGAAAGGTGTACAGTGCTACGAGCTTATCGCTCGTATTACAGGACAAGGCGCATTTAATGTGACGCTGAGGTGTCCCCTAGCTTTTTATCAGGGACGGGAGCGAGGCCCGTCCCATCCGTCGCCGCTCCTCCTCGCTTTGACACGCGCCCTGGCCAGCGATGCATGCGGCGCCATGTAGGAAGGAAGGAAGCTGAGGTGGCGCGGTGGTAGGGTCTTGACGAAGATCTGCATGCCGCCACACAGGCACTCGTTGAGTTGGCCTGGGAGCTGCATGTTGCCACACAGGTGCCTGCCCAGCTGGTTGGGCTGGCAGCTGCATGCGAACGGCGGTGGAGGCTTGGCTGGTGCGTGCCTGGCAGTGGCCCTACTTGCGTCCTTGGTGAGGGCCTTGTCGGGTGGCCCGGCAAGGGTCTTGCCGTGTGGCCCGGCAAGGGTCTTGCCGTGGCGCACTGTCGTCCCGGCAAGGATCTTGCCGGGGGTCTTGTGGCTCTCCTCGGCAAGGATCTTTTAATCCTCATATGATCTTGAATATTCCTCCGTCTTGACAAAGATCTGCATGCCACCATGGAGGTGCCTCCTGAGCCCTAGTTCCAACATGGTTGGTTGAGTTGGAACCCGTGGGCTTGAGGGTGGCTCACTCCGCTGGTGTGGGCGAGCCGCCCTGGCAAGGGTCTTGTCGGGGCTGCTGAGGCTGCCCTATCAAGGGTCTTGCCGGGGGAGCCTGCTTCGCCCTTCTGCTTCTTTGTGTTCTTGGCCTTGGCGTTGCCTTGGCTGTCTTGGGCTTCGGTTTTTACCTCAGTTCACCTCCCCTATTCTGCTCGGAGCGGCCGTGGGCGCGGCTCCGACTGTCCGTGCACAGGTAAAGGGGTACGAAGGTGCACCCCTTCTTTTGGACACCCACATATATTGTATCAGACGTAGTACCAATGGTTCGACCTCGGGACCCACCCAGTCGGTCGAAAACACACCACTAGCCACACAGCTTCATCATGCTAACATGGCACGGAGGATAGGTGTGGTTAGCTCCGTCTCGACCAGCCACAACTTATTTTGTTCTAGGCGATTCTTCTATTTCCAAGCTTTTTTAGTTATAATAACACCACGGCAAGCTAGCGCCGCTCTTCGTGTGTGCCCGTGTGTCTAAAGGTTAGACGATGGAGATCAGAGAGAGATCGCAGACCTGGGGCCCACCAGTAAGTGAGTCAACGGTCATGCACGTGTTGACGAGCCACTCCCTCTAATCTACTCAACGTAATACTGTACAAAATTAAGTTATGGGACAAAGCCAACAACCGTTGTTGTTTAAGGCTATCGACTTACGCTTTGTAGTCAAGGTGCCAGTTCAAATCTCATCTTTTAGATTTGTTAGTTTTCGGTCCAAATTTGATCAATGACAAGTGGGACCCCCGTGTGTTGTTCCGATATTTCAGTGTAGGATGGTTTTTTTGAACAAACACTTTGCGCGGTTAGACAAGTAACAGCACGAGTTACACGTATTTTGCAAGTTTACAAACAAAAATAACAGCGACATAGAATATCACATCCACCCCGCAGCTTAGATGCTATGGTGATACGAGTTTTTACATCATTGGAACTGAGATCCAATGGCTTGGGAGTAGTCTTTGTAATTATGCGCAATTTCCAAACTCTCCAAGGTTTTTTTTGCAAATAAAACATTCAGGCCTCGTGTGCGCCGCTGCCTCTTGGATCCAACAGCTCCCCGTGGCTACAGTGATACGAGCATCTAGGTCATATGATCTATGATCAGATGACACATGCGTAATACTTGTACTTTCTGCGCAATTCCTAAACTCTCTCAGGCGTATATTGCAAAAACATTCAAACCTCCTACTGTGAGCCGTTAGATCTCCATGAGCTCGTATAACCATAGAATCTATGGTGTGGGAGCACCTCATATTCTCCCGTGTGAGAAAACATTAGGTGCTCTCGTAGCTTGGATGCTATGGTGATACCAGATTCGAGGTCGTTTGATCTGAGATCCAATGGCATCTGAGCAGTCTTTGTGCTTGTAAGAAGTGGCCAAACTCTTTAGGGGCTTTTCTGCAAAAAAATCAAACCACCGAGGAGTTTTTGGGTCACAAATCCAACGGTTCCGAAGAGCTTGTATCACCAAAGCATCTAAGGTGTGGTAGCACATGATATTCTTACATACAGGAGAATATGATGTCCTCCTTCATCTTAGATGCTACAGTGATACGAGCTTCGAGGTCGTTGGATATGGGATCCAAGGGCATCTGAGTAGTATTTATACAAATTGTGTGCAATTCTCAAACTCATTAAGGTTTCCTGTAAAAATATTAAGACATCTTGTGAGCTGCTATTTCTTAGGTCTACAAGCTCCAAGCAACTCATATCAGCATATAACATCTAAGGTGTGGGGGCACATGATATTCTCCCGGGAAGGAGGGGGTGCAGAACCAATCAGTGTTTGGGAGGGTGGGGACAAATATAATCTAAACAATCCTAAACAGAGCTTCACAATTTTATCTAAGGTCGAGGGGTTAACCCCCGACAATCTACATAGCTCCGCCTAAACACAACATTTGCATGTACTGTAGTACTAGACTTAATATTCATGTTTCAGTTTCCTGATCATTTTAAATATTGAATTGAGGACAATGCATGTCTTACATTTTGCTCCCTTTGTTCCTAAATATTAGTCTTTTTACAGATTCAAATGGACTGCTACATACGGATGTATATGGACATATTTTAGAGTGTAGATTCACTCATTTTGCTCCGTATGTAGTCACTTGTTGAAATCTCTAAAAGACTAATATTTAGGAACATAAGTAGTATTTTTGAATTCGTGTCATACATGCATGGTTTAGAAAAATAGATGCACTATACCTATTGGATTGTTGTTGTTGTTGTTGTTGTTGTTGTTGTTGTTGTTGTTGTTGTTGTTGTTGTTGTTGTTGTTGTTGTTGTTGTTGTTGTTGTTGTTGTTGTTGTTGTTGTTGTTGTTGTTGTTGTTGTTGTTGTTGTTGTTGTTGTTGTTGTTGTTGTTGTTGTTGTTGTTGTTGTTGTTGTTGTTGTTGTTGTTATTGTTGTTGTTGTTGTTGTTGTTGTTGTGTTTGTGTGGTCATATGCTTGATACATACACTGTTTTCTCACCACCATACCGTTCATCTTCTAAATTTGAATTTGCAATGAAAAACTTACTAGGGATACCATGAAATGTGAAATCCACGTTGAGATCACTAAATCACAAACTCACTCTAATTCAAGAACTCGTCATAAATCAATTACCACGTTGAGATTACTATTTGCAAGGAAAATACGGGCATTGTAATACACATAGATTCGTTTGGCAATTTAGAAGATTCCTTTCGCATTCTCGAATGGTGGGACCCAACGGCGTACCAGCCAGACCTTGGTTCGTGTTAATCCTCACTCGTGTCCTTCTGGTGGCATGCGTGGTACGCACATTAGCCAACCCCAACCAGTCGAGCCTCCTCGTTTCGAGTCAAAATATCTGGCGGCTAGAATTCCAGCCCTAGGAAATTCCCCTCATGTCCCCGGTCCATAATGACTACCGATGAACAATGGAGGGATGCTTTAGTAACTAGACAACATTACCTACCGTGCCGAGCATGGTTCAATTCCCTCAATCGCCGCTACCCAAGGTCACCTGTCAACTGCATTGCATAGTAATAATAGGAGTACTACACCAGGATGAGCACATAATTGAGTCTGTTTGTTCATGCTTAATACTTGAGTTAATATATCAGACAATGCACTGGTCGGAGGGATTATCATTTTACTCTGCATATATAACTTGTCTGAAGTCTAACTAAGCAAAATGTTTGACCAAATCCTTTCTTAAGAAATACAACTGGAAAAATGTATCGCTTGAAAATTTATTGCAGGATCCAGGTTATGATATTGTTTCGAATCGTGGTTTTTAAATTTCAGAAAATCCAAAAGTGACCAGAAATTCATGAAACTGAGCATGGTCACGTGATATGGCACAAATATTCCTACGTAATTTTCTTCTTCAATTTGAGACAAGCTGCTTATGAGAAGTTGCACAAATGAAGAGCCAAGGTATTTTGGAACAAAGACCTATCACGTTAAGGCGGGCGCTTTCACTATTGAAACCGTGGGCGTTTACGTGCCGCCACAAGTCCCGCTTCTCATCGGCGGGTGCCGTCCGAGCAAGCATGTGAGTCGACGGGACGCGTGCGAGCAGACAGCTGCGCAGGCTCACTGGGAGGCGAGCCCTTTGACCAGGCTTCGCCGCCCACCTTCGTCCCAACTGCTCCCACTTTTAATGTCACCGGTGTCACAGTTTAAAATCAACCCCGCACTACCCGGTATCGCTACAATCTTCTCTCTTCCTCTCTGATTCTCCTGCCGTCTACCTCCAACCAGCCTGACCTAACCGTACACCATGCCGCATCACGATGGTCTGCCCTTAGTCTTCCAGTTTCCTAAGGAAGTCACCTAGCCGGAGTCTCAAGAACATAAGGCGCTTTGGGACGAGCTTGAACCGGCCTTGCGGAAGACACTGCACCTGTCCTCGCTCCCGTTCCAGCTCCCGTCGCCCCGACTGCGCTAGCGCCCATCCCTGAGATATTGATGGGCTGGGAGCCACACATTGTCGCCGAGCTTGATGCCACAGGGTTCCACGAGGTCCCCGCCGACTTTCACGCGCCCGTGCACCTGCAAGCGCATGCGCTGCTGCATCGACATGCAAGCGCGCCGGTGCGGTGCCGATGCACTGCCAACAGATGCACTTGCGCATGCACTGACGTGCGCGCCCGTGCTGGTGCCCATGCACACGAATGTCTCTACCGCGCCGTTGCCAGCGCCTGTCCTCGCGCGGGTGCTAGTGCCCCCCTTAGCGGCATAGATGGCCGTCGTCGACTGCTTCCTTGCACCAACGCCATTCGCCTCCTCCTGCCAGTTGACTCGCTCCTGGAGACCGAAGTCCAGAACATTGTGGCCTTCCTAGAAGCTAGGGCCAACATCCAGGAGTACGCCAACAACGGTGCAAGACGCCTCCATCGTCGTCGGTCAGTGGCCCGACGACACACAGAGCACGGCAGAGGAGCCGCTTCCCACCGCAAGACGCCCCCGCCGCCGCGTAATCTAAATTTGCCATGAAAAACGCTCGGATTGCCATGCTTAAAATCCGAACGTTTATCATTTCCGTTTATTTTAGATCGATTGTCGTATGAATGTAAAGTCGGAGTCAGACAGAATGAAATCTATGGTTTGATCAATTGGATGTTCTGCTAGAGCCGTATCAAATTAAATATAAAAAACTTCATCAAGCCACATGTATTCCTTCTCATCCAACGGCCTAGACTGCTTCAATGTCGAGCGATCAACACGTTTAGCGTGCAGTTAATTTCATGCCAAAAATAGTGCTAATCACATAATAACACGCAAATAATTTCATACTTAATATCCGCATGCACTTAATATACTTCCAAATTAACGTGCATTGCACGTACACATTGACTAGTACTACTAGTACGTGAAACTGGTGTCATAACTTGTGAACGCGTCCAGATATGGTCAACGGCAACATCGCCTGCTAGTTCTTCGTGTTTGCCCATGCGTCTAAATGCAGAAGGGGAGGAGAGAGAGCACACATAGAATCCACCAGTAAGTGAAGGCGAATAGTACGTGCTCATGAGCCGGTCCCACTAATGTACTAATAATAATATTACATGTTATCCATTAAATAGGCTGTGGTAATATAAAAACATTATATGAACAAAGGGGGGTACAACAAACATTGTTGTTCTACGTATGTTGCCTATTGACGTGCGGCTTGAAGGCCCTGGTTCCATCACTACAAAAAAAGACACATCCGTGACATTTTGGGCCGAACGAAAAAAATTTCTATCATACATATGACACTTCTATGACGATAATTGTGACAAAACCCGGTATCATCATAGATGTGGTGGGCTGCTACTTCTATGACAAAAAATCATGACAGAAAATGGGCTTTTCATCCTGGGCGGGCCGGAGATGCAGTTGCATGACATTCTTTGGACCGTCCATGACGGAAAAAACCATGGTAGAAGCAAGGGGGAGGAAAATTTCGGGGAGTTCCCGGTTACGGTGGGCGGTCGGGGCCGAAGCGATCGCTGCTTTCTCGTGACACGCGCTGCTGGCGTGTGTAGGCGCTGGCTCTAATCAACCCGAAGCGAGGCGTTGGGCTCTAATCGAACCCAGTGATTGCACCGCAGGCTACGCGTTATCGAACCCGAGCGATCGATCGATGGCTGTTAATCGAACCCGATCGAGCGATTCTTCGCTATCGCTGCTAATCAAGCCGATCAATGCTGCCTCTGGGATGAACAGTGAGCGTTGCAGGGGGGTTTGGATGAACAGTGAGCGGTGGCGTTGCCTCTGGATGAACAGGACCCCGTGGTATGGTGGAGGGCTGGATGAACAGTAGACGGTGGAGGGGTGCCCGTGGAGGGGTGGTTGAACAGGACCCCGTGGTGTGGAGGGCTGGATGAACAGTAGACGGTGGAGGGGTGCCCGTGGAGGGGTGGTTGAACAGGACCCCGTGGTGTGGAGGGCTGGATGAACAGAGATGGTGGAGGGTGGTTGAACAAGAGCGGTGGAGAAGCGGTGGA